>CAUYQG010094525.1:0-18936 GCA_963574415.1 Tarsius wallacei
GCAACCTGAATTCCTTTTTTAAAAAAAAATTTCCATTCTATCTGCTTTTCCTCTCTATTCATTTGTGCTAGGCATGTGTGTGTGTATTTAGTTTTCTTGGTTTTTTTTTGTTGTTGTTTGTTTTGTTTCACTTTGTTGTTACTCCAGTTTGTTTTGGGGTGTGTGTGTATGTCTGTGTGTGTGTATGTTCAGTTGTTTTTTGCATTGGTTTCTGCTTTGTATCATATAGAGTGGTGGGGAGTGGGTCTCAAGGAATACATACTGCAAAGAGTGAACAGTGTATTTTGCAAGTAATTTCTGAATCCTAGTGCCCCATCCCCTACTTTATTTGAATTTCAAAAACTATAAGAGACTGCAAAACTTCCCATCCACCATCTTATTTCAAAATAGAACAAATCCAGATCCTGGATCAGGGAAGAATAGAGAACAGAGCAAGCATCAGAAGGGAAAGTCTCTCCCACTGACACTGAATAACAGAACTAAAGAGAAAAACAAAAGATCAGTTACAAAGAAGGAAAAAGCAAAGGAAGACCACAGGCAATCTCAAGTGTAACAAAGATAAAACTCCCGAAAAATCACATCATGGTGTCCAAACAATGGAAGTCACCAACAACTGGCCCCAGAATATGACAGGATTAGGGAATGGATGGAAAGAGTGAATAAGACTCAAGAAAGACAAAATGCAACACTGAAAGAACTTGTAACAGAGATTCTGGCAATAAAAAATTTCATCCAGGAAATAAATAACAAGATGACAAGCATGGAAAGCAGAATTAATCTAGCTATAGGCAGAATCTCAGAATGAAGAGTAGAACATGGAATTATGATCTGTAAAAAACATAGAAAGATGACTCAGAAAGAAAGAACCAAGCCAACAAGAGATGTGTGATTAAATCAAGAGGTCGAACCTACACCTGATTCATATCCCAGAAGAAGAAAGAGGAATGGAGAACAACTTGGAGCAAGTATTCCAGGAGATAATCCAAGAAAACATACCAATCTCTCCAGAGATGTGACCAGCCAAGTACAAGAGATAAGAGAATACCCAAAAGACATCAAATGAGAAGACCAACCCCTAGACATGTAGCAATTTGCCTACACAAAGTAGTCACAAAAGAAAAAACCCTAATGGCAGCAAGAGAGAAAGGTCAAACTACCTACCGGGAAAAACCAATCAGAATAGCAGCTGACATATCAGCAGGGACACTACAAGCAAGAAGGGACTGGAGTCCTATATTCAAAGTTCTCAAAGACAAACAATTTCAAACAAGAATATTCTATCCAGCCAAGCCCAGCTTCATCAGTGATGGAGAATTAAATCCTTCCCAGACATCCAATCCCTAAGAGATTATGCTGTTTCCAGACCAGTTCTAAAGCAAACACTTAAAATGTTAAGCACAGAAGAAAGAAAAAAAAGAAAGACTACACATTTCCCTAGAACAGCAGATCACAGAATAAACAGAGAATACAGAACAACAAGAAACTTGAAAACACACACATACATTAACCCGCAAAGCCAAACGGTAAAAAGCAAACAAAGAAAAAAACTTTATAAGTACTTCATGACAGGGGTAAAAAAATCATGTTTCAATAATCAGCCTGAATGTGAATGAACTAACGGCACCACTGAAAAGACACAGAATGGCAACCTGAATAAGAAACCATGACCCAATTATTTGCTGCATCTGGGAGACTCATCTCACTACAAGGGATGCACACAGACTCAAAGTTAAAGGATGGAAAATGAGTTTCCAGGCAAATGGATCACAAAAGAAGCCAGGAGTTGTGATCTTAATATAAGACAAAACAACATTTAAGCTATCAAAAATTTAAAAAGATGCAAAAGGACACTACAAAATGACAAAAGGTTCAATCCATCAACAAGAAATATTCATCCTAAACATGTATACACCCAACACAGGAATGCCAACATTTATAAAGCAACTACTAAGTAAACTAAAAAAAAAAAAGATATTGACTCTAACACTATTATATCAGGGGACTTGAATACCCCACTAACAGCCTTAGATAAATCATCGAGGCAAAAAAATCAACACAGAGATTCAGAACCTAAACTTGATACTCCACCAAATGGACTTAATAGATACAGATTATTCCACCCAACAACCACACAATATACATTCTACTCATTACCACAAGGAACATACTCCACGATCAATCACATCCTTGTCCATAGATCAAGCATAAACAAATTCCATAAGGTTGAAATCTTGCCATGCACATTCCACAGTGGAGTAAAAATAAATATCAACACCAACAAAATTTCCCTAAAGCCCACAAAGACATGGACACTAACAGCATGATGCTGAATAACCCAGCATGATGCTGGGTCAACACTGAAATCAAAGCAGAAATTAAAAGATTCCTGGAAACAAAGGACAATGAAGAAACATCTTACCAAAACCTCTGGGATGCCATGAAAACCGTTCTAAAAGGAGAATTTATATCTTTACGAGCACACATCAAGAAAACGGAAAGATCACAAGTGGAGAGCCTAACATATTGTCTAAGGGAACTGGAAATAAAAGACCACTAAAGCCCCAACTTTAGCAGAAGAATCCAAATCACCAAAATAAGAGCCCAAATACAGGACACAGAAGACAAAAATATCATAGAAATCATCAACATAACAAAAAGCTTATTCTTTGAAAGAATTAAGATTGATGGACCCCCTAGCCAGAATGACCAAGAAAAAGAGAGAAAATGCCCAAATAAACACAATCAGAAATACAAAAGATCAAATCACAACTGACCCCAAAGAAATACAAAAAATTATCAGAGATTACTATATACACCTATATAGAAACAAACTTGATAGCCTAAATGAAATGGAGGACTTTCTGACATCACACAAACTTTCCAGGTTGAAACAAGAAGACATTGAGACAATAAATAAACCAATAGCAACCCAGAAAATTGATTCTGTCATACAAAAACTTCCTACAAAAAAAAATCCTTAACTGGATGGATTTTCAGCAGAATTCTACAAAATGTACAAGGAAGAGCTGATACCAATCTTATAGAAAGTATTCCAGGCATTTGAGAAAGATGGAATTCTCCCCAAATCATTTTAAGAAGTTAGCAACCCTGATACCCAAATTGGGAAAAGATCTAACAAAAAAGAGTACTACAGGCCAGTATTCCTTATAAACACAGATGCAAAAATCCTCAACAAGTTTCTGGCAAATTGGATCCGAAAACACATCACAAAAATCAACCACCATGACCAAGTAGGCTTCATCTCCAAGAAGCTTAGCTGGTTCAACATTTGCAAGAACATAAATGTAATTAAATACATTGAAGATGTTAAAAAAAAGAACCACATGATTATATCATTAGATGCAGAAAAAACTTTTGATAAAAGCCAGCATCCCTTCTTGATAAAAACCCTCAAAAACCTAGGTATGGAAGAAACATGGTGCTATTTACGATAAACCCACAGCTAACATATTGCTAAATGTACAGGAACAGAAAACATTTCCTCTGAAAACTGGAACAAGACAAGGCTGCCTACTCTCACCCCTTTTGTTCAACATTGTGTTGGAAGTCCGAGCTAGGGCAATCAGAAAAGGGAAGGAAATCAGGAATATCCAAATAGGAAAAAAGGAAGTCAAGTTATCCCTCTTTGCTGATGATACGATCCTATACCTTGAAAATCCAAAAGAACCTGTCAAAAACCTGCTTGCAATGATAAAGGACTTTGGCAAAGTTTCAGGGTACAAAATAAATGTTCAAAAGACAGTTGCATTCCTATACACCAACAAGAAACAGGCAGACACCGAAATTAAAAACATAATCACATCCATGTTAGCCACAAAAAAATTGAAATGCCTTGGCATTTTCCTAACCAGAGACATGAAAGACCTTTACAATGAGAACTATAAAACACTGCTAAAAGAAATCAAAGACACAAACAAATGGGAAAAATATTCCATGCTCATGGATAGAAAGAACCAACATTTTAAAAATGTCTATCCTATCAAAGGCAATCTACAGATTCAACGCAATACCCATTAAGTTACCAACATCATTCTTCTCAGACCTGGAAATGACAATACCGAAATTCATATGGAAACATGAACGACTATGAATAACCAAAACAATCCTTAGCAAAGGAAACAAAGCAGGAGGTATCACACTTCCAGACTTCAAACTTTAGTATAAGGCTACAGTAATCAAAACAGCCTGGTATTGTTACAAGAACAGGCCTATAGACCAATGGAACAGGATAGAGATTCTGGAAGTGAAGCCTCAATTCCTCAACCAACTCATCTTTGACAAAACCTCCAACAGGAGGCTGGGGAGAGGAGAACCTATTCAGTAAATGGGAAAATGGTGCTGGGAAAACTGGCTGATCACATGCAGAATATTGAAACAGGACCACTACCTATCACCATACACAAAATAGAACTCTGAATGGATCAAAGACCTAAATGTAAAACCTCAAACTATAAGGATCTTAGAAAACATGGGAGACAACCTTATGGAAATTGGAACTGGCAACCAATTCCTATTCAGAACCCTAAAAGCCCATACCTTAAGAAATAACATAGACAAATGGGGCCTTATCAAACTAACAAGCTTCTGCAAAGCAAAAGAAACCATCAAGAGAGCAGAGAGGCAGCCCACAAAATGAGAAAAATATATTTGCCAACTGTTTATGTGACAAAGGTCTAACATCTAGTATCTACAAGGAATTCAAACGTACCAAAAGGAAAAAACAAACAGCCCCATTAAAAAGTGGACAAAAAACATGAATAGAAACTTCTGAAAAGAAGAAATGCTGGCAGCCAACAGACACATGAAGAAGTGCTCAGCCTCACTCATCATCAGAGAAATGCAAATCAAAATCACATTGAGATACCACCTAACCCATGTAAGAATGGCCATCATTAATAAAACAAACAACAACAGATGCTGATGAGGATGTGGAGAAAAAGGAATGCTTCTACACTGTTGGTGGGTGTGTAAACTAGTGCAACCTCTTTGGAAGACAGTATGGTAATTTCTAAATGAACTAGAAATTTACCTTCCATATAGCCCAGCAATTCCCCTGTTAGAAATATACCCAGAGGAACTCAAATCATTCTACAAAAAAGATACCTGCACATGTATGTTTGTTGCAACTCTATTCACAATAGCAAAAACATGAACCAACCATGTTTCCCATCAAAGCTAGACTGGATTAAAAAAATGTGGTACATATACACAATGGAATATTATGCAGCCGTAAAGAAGGAAAAACATATGGACTTCATAGCAACTTGGATGAATTTAGAGTCGATCATACTCAGTGATCTATCACAGAAACAAAGAACAGAGTCCCATATGTTCTCACTTATAAGTGTACCGTGAACAGTTATACTATAGGAAAGGGATTGGCAGTAGTGGGAACTCTGTCAGGGGAGGAGGAGTGGTTTTGACAGTTGAGGGAAACTGCTAGGGAGGGAGGGAGGGGCAGACCTTATCAACAAGGGTACCTTCATAATCAATGTTTATATATACCTAACCCTGAATTATACCCCACATCGTTATAATAAAAAAAGTTTGTAATTTGTCTTCATATGAATTTTTTGAATTTTTTTGTTTTTAGTTTGCTCATCTTTATGGAACTGTACATTTGTATCTTTTGCCAAATTTGGGAAATTTTCTGCTATTACTTGCTCAAATATCTTTCGGGTCAATTCTCTTTCTCCTTTCCTTTTGGAACTGCAATGATGTGATCCCAATGTTGGAGCTTTTATCATTCTCTGAACCCTAATGCTCCTTTCATTTTTTTTATCCCATCCTATTTTCTGGGATTTTTTTTCAGAATGAAAGAACAATATTTCTCTGCCCTTAGTTCACTAATTTTGATTCTCAATCATCTCCACTCTGCTAAAAAGTCCCCTGATTTTACTTTTTAGAAGTATTTTTAAATCTATAATTTCCATTTTATTTTTTATAACACTATTTAAAATAAATTATTTTTTAAAAATATTATCAAGATCTTGTTTTCTTTATGTTTTCTTTTAAAACAACTTTATTATCATACAATAGATAGACAAGAAAGCTACATATGTTTAATATTTACAATATGATGAGTTTGGACATAGGCATACATTCGTAATACAAACCATAATCAATATAGTAAATATATCCATTACTTCCAAAAGTTTTCTTATGATGCCATTTTTAAAATAAGAACATAAGATGAGATTTAGCCTCTTGACAAAGTTTAAAGTGCATGGTACCATAACAGCGATAGGCACTATGTTGCACAACATCTCTTATAATATGTTGCACTACCCATCTCTAAAATTCATCTTGCATAATGAAAATGTTATACCCATTAAACCACAGCTTTGTATTTCCCTCTTTCCCTGCACTCTGAACAACACCATTGTCTTCTCAGCTCCTCTGAGTTTGACTACTTTGGGTATCTCATATAAGTGGAATCAAAAAGTTTTTGTTGTTTTGAGATTTGCTTATTTTACTTAGCATAATGTCCTTCAGTTTCATCTATGTTGTCTCACACAGCAGATTTTTTTTTCATTTTTTATGGATGGAAAATATTTCATTGTAAATACAACACTTTCCTCCATCCAGGCATCTGTTGATGAACATTTGAGTTGCTTTTATATCTTGGCTAGTGTGAATAATCCTACAATGAATGAGGAAATACAGATATTTCTTCAAGATCCTAATTTCAATTATTTTGGATAAATAGCCAGAAATATGAGATCACAGGTCATATGCTAGTTTTATTGCTTTTTTTTTTCCAAAAATCTCCATATTGTTTTCCATAGTGGCTGCACCATTTTACATTCTATCAACAATGCATAAAGGTTACAATTTCTCCACGTCCTTCATAACACTTTTTGTTTACTTATTTTGATAGTAGACATCTAACAGATGTAGGTTGATAGCATAAGTTTGATTTGCATTTCCCAGATGAGTAGTGATGAGCACATTTTCATATGAATCATTGAAATTTGTGTGCTTTTCTGTGGAGAAATGTCTATTCAGGTCTTTAGATCATTTTAAAAATTTGTTATTTTGCTATTATGTTCATGACCAATGTCAAGAAGCTTTCCTTATGTTATTTCCTAGAAATTATATAGCTTCAAATTTTACATTTAAGTCCTTAATCCACTTTGAGTTGATTATTGTGTATGGTGTCAGATACATGTTGAATTTCATTATTTTGCATGCATGTATCCAGTTTTCCCAGCATGAATTTTGAAGAGATTGTTTTTTTTCCCATGACATATTCTTTGCAGCCTTGGCAAAGAAGAGTTGAATGCATATAGGTATATGTATATGAATGTATATGCATATATATATATTTAGGTTGAGAAATAAGTACATATATTGTCTTGTTTCTGAGTACTTTATGTTCCATTGGTCATATGTTTATTTTATGTAAATATCATACCATTTAGATTATTGTAGCTTTGTAATATATTTTAAAATTTAAAAGTGTGATGCCTCCACTTTGCTCTTTGTCAAGATTACTTCAGCTGTTCTGGGTCTTTGTAGTTTTACATACATTTCGGTGTTTTCACTGTTCTATTAAAAATACCCTTGGGATTTTGAAGGAGATATTGCATTATGTAGATCACTTTGGGTAAGTTTGCAAGTTTTAACAATATTAAATTTTACAATCCATGAACACAAGATGCTTTCCATTTGTTTATAACTTTAAATTTTTTCATCAACACCTTTGCTAATAAAAATGCCCCACAATGTAGGTATTTAAGAAATGTACCTCAAAATAAAAAAAGTCCACCTACATCAGCCTGCAGCTAATGTCAAACTCAACAGTGACAACTGAAAACTTTTATTCTAAGATGAAAAACAAAACAAGAATGCCCACTCTCGCTACTGCTATTCAATCTGGTACTGAAATCCTAGTCAGAGCAATTCAGCATGAAAATGAAATAAGAAGCATCCAAATTGGAAAGAAATAAGTAAAATTATCTGTTTGTAGATTATATAATCTTATATATAAACCCTAAAAAATAATAAATTCAATAAGTTTTCAGGATACAATGTCATTATACAAAAATAAGTTGCATTTCCATAAACTAACAATGAAATATCAGAATAAGAAATTAAGAAAATCTAGATGATAATAGCATCAAAAAGAATAAACTACTTAGAAATAAAAACCAAGGAAGTAAAAGACTTGTTCATTTGTTTTTTTTTTATAATGTATTTCTTTGCTAAGATTTTCTATTTAAAAAAAATACGTAAAGGAAACATGCAATCAAACGTTGAAGCATTTTTATTATAATTGATTTAAAATTGTGATCAGAAAATTTCAACATTTAATTCGTATTATTAGTATTAGTTAGTTTTAATTACTCATTCAAGTTGTGATTTTTTTATTATTGGGTACAATGCATGATTGTTTGTTGCATCCTAGTTTTTTCTGTTATTATGTTAAGAGACTCTGGGTCCTATTTAAGTCTTTTGTTTAGCAGGAAGTCACTCTATTTTGGTTAGTACGTGGGTATTGGCCTACTTTGCTGTGAAGTATTCTGATGGCAGGTTAATTTTTAGTCTTGGCAGTGTTATTTTGGTCTGCTTAGTTTATCTGTTGCAGCTGTTGCTTTTCCTGGTGCCTGCTTATAATGCCTAGGAAGACTGAGGTATTTTCCCTGATTAGGCTGCTTGTTGTTTCTAAGTGGGGAGGTATATGCAGACAGATCCCCTTTGTCAGTGCTCTCTGGCTTCCCCATGTCTTCTGAGCACATGAGAAGACCTTCAGGCCTGTAAGGACAAAGAGGTTGGATCATGTTGTTTGTCACAATCGCATCCCTGTTCCTTGCTCTGCTACCCTGTTAGGTATTTCCAGGCAGGTGAGGAGATTCTTGAGCACAAAGAGGAAAGAGGCTTCCTTGACAGAGCCACTTGCTGTCACTGGATCACAAGTTCTTTCCAGTATCTCTAAGTGAGGAAGGAGATTCTCGGCTCGTAAGGACAGGCTTATTGACTATTCTGTATGCTGTAATCAGGTCTCATTCATCAGTGCTTCCTGCCCACCTCAGAATTGCTTGATAGAAAAGGGAACATCATGTCTGACAGCAAAATAAAATGCTTCTTTGGCCTTATTTTCGGATTGCCCCTTTCCAGTGGTGTGCTTTTCTGAGGTTTATAGAAGATTTTCCACTTAATCAGGCAGAAAAATAACTTTTCTTGCTGCCTTCTCTTGCTAGGTCAGAATTTGAGAGGCCTGAGTGGGCCTCATCTGTTTGCTGGGAGAATAACAAAGTGCTCTGCTAATGTGGAGTTTCTCAAGTAGTAGGGTTCCAAACCAGCTTGGCTTTTTCTTGCCATCTTTATTAAGCATTCTCCTTTGGTTTTATCTTGTGTCTTTTTCAAGGTTTATTGTTGTAATTAGCAAGATAGATTATGAAACTAAAGGTCTGCATCATCCTTTCCAGACTGGAAGTCTTTGATTGAATTCTGTCTTTAAAAACTTATTTATTATTTCTGATTCATTCTTGTGGGATTTCAGTTGATTTATTTCCGTCATTTAAAAACATATAAAATTTGCTCAAAATCTACGTATATGCATTCTGTATTTAGTATCTTATATATATTCTCTCATTTACCTTACAAAATCTGTTATAGCTTCATTTTAAAATTGAAAAAAAAATCAAGTTCAGAAATGCAGTTTTCTTAATTTTGCTTAGCTAGTAAACAGAAAAGCAAGGATTCAGAGTTACCATTCCTTTCTTTTGACATTCATAGCTCCTTTTATGAAAAAGTACAAATTGGGTGGATTTCTTAAAATAACATATATGGTTGTTAAAATTTGTGTTTTTTAAATAATAAAATGAATGACTTTACTGCTGTCTATTTTCCACAGACTAAGTTAAGAATGACATAAACTTTATTAGGGTAATATTTTTTAGCTTTACTATTGTTTTTGTTTCTGCCAGTGGAATGCCCCTATTTGACTTTAGTGTGGCTGAGTTAGTTACTGCAGGAACTCACATGTGTATTTTCTAGCATACATTGAACAATCTAAGCTACCCTTACATATGTGTTCATCAGTGAAGATGTTATAAAAATTGGAAAGCTCTTTGCTGAGAGTAGATAATTATATTTCATGACTACGTATTTGTGTCACTTTTTTTAGAACCATGTTTATTGTTCAAGTTCAGATCAGTTTCTAAAATATACTTATACACACTAAGAATTCCTGCCATCTGTTGTTTGTTAAAAGTAACATATCTTTCTATAAGGGCTAATTTTTAAAGGTTATATGTTCATCATCATATTTTGTAGAGACTGTTAGAAAGACTCATTAAGGACCATCATTATTTAAGAGAATCTTTCTAAATATTTTTCTAATCTATATCTAAAAACATGCATAGTTTATCGTGAACTGCAAAATAATTTTTTGATATTGTTAATAACAAGCATTTTCAGAAATCCTAATTCTAGCCAAGATAGGGAAACAGGGACCAGATTTATTCTCCTGATTAAAATAATTAAAAAATAAAGTTAATTTTATGGCATAATGGTTTTCAAGTCATTGAACATTAAACAATGAAAGGGAGTGATTCCTGATAGACAATGAACAAACAAAGGCAAGGTGAGCAACTCCTCAGCTTCCTGCCTTAAGAGGTTTTCTAGGCCGTGATGCCTGACTGGCTAAGTTGAAGCGTTGGAGCTGGGAATCGAGGAAATCCATAGAAGATAAAGTTCAAAGGCAGAGACGTGGAATGCAGAAGGTTCATAGAAAAAGCCTACAGAAACCTGCAGACCCCTTGGGATAGTGAGTAGAATACAGACGAGTTAACACTACCTAAAGATAGAAAAAAAGCCACACGAAAGGTCAAAGTAAACAGCATCCAGCTCTTGTACAAGGTTAAACACAGGGCCTATTTTTACCATCCAAACTAGACACTTTCATAAATTGTGAATTGGCAGAGTACATAGACAGATCTTGCCTTAGCAGTGGGGAGTGTTTAGACCAAGACTAAATGCTGCCCTAGACCTTCCTAAAGCAATCTTTAAAACAAGACATAATAAGATTATTTTGTTTTGAAGTAATTTGAAGCCATTCATCAGAAAACCTCAAGATATTTACAGAAATATAAAGTATCTAACACAAAAATTTACAATGTATAACATTGAATTAAATGATTCCAGCCATTAGAAGAAAGGTGAAATATTTTATAAAATAAGAAGAGGAACACTACGCTTCATGAGGAAAAAAAATTCAGTAAATTGAAATCAATTCAGAACTGACCATGATTCTAGAATTAGCATATAAGGAAAAATTTTAAAGTAATGTGTGTGTATGTATACAATATCTGCATTTTTTATGTTCATAAAACCAGATGGAAGATTGAAAATATTAAATAGAGACATAGAATATATATTTTTAAAAATCCAAATCAAACTTCTAGTGATTAAAAAATACAATGTCAGTGATAAAAATCTAATAGATGGGAGTAATGGCTATTTAGATGTTATGGAAGAAAAAATAGTAAAGAATGCATAACAATAAAATTATCATATGAAACACAGAAAGCTAAGTACCAAAAGAAATAAATAAACAGATTGTCAATGAGCTGTGGGACAATGAAAGAACTATAATATGCATGTATTTGAAGTAGAAGAGATGGAGGGAGAGGTAAGCAAGATAAATAAATAAATAATACATAAGTACATAAATAAATGAAGATGTAATGGCCAAACTTTTTCCAAGTCTGTTGAAAACTATAAACCGAGTCATTAGAATTCCAATGAATACTAAGCAAAAGGCATGGAGAAAACTATACCTAGTCCCATCAAAATAACTTCCTTAAAATCAAGTAGAAATTTTAAATAACTAAAAACAAGTTCTATTAGTAAACTGCTACTAGGGCTGCCACAACAAAGTATCACAGACTGGGTGGCTTAAGCAATAGAAATGTATTTCTTCATAATTCTGGAGGTTAGAACTCTGAAATCAAGGTGTCAGCAGACCTAATTTTATTCGGAGGTCCTTTTTCTTGTCTTATAGGTTGCCATCTTGTGTCTTTACATGCTTTCTTCTCTGTGCATGTCTGCTTCCAAATTTCTTCTTCTTTCTAAAAATTTTTATTTGTTTTCATTTTAAAGATGCGGGGTACAATTCAGGGTTAGGTATACAAATGTTCATTATGTAGGTACCTTTTTTGATGAGATGTGCCCTTCCTTCCCTGGCAGTTTTCCTCAACTGCCAATCCTGCCCCTCCTCTCCTGGCAGTTTTCCACTACTGCCAATTCCTTCCTTATAGTATTATGATAATTGTTTAACGTCCGCTTATGAGTGAGAATATATGGTACTCTGTTCTTTGTTTCTGTGATAGATCATGGAGTATGATGGACTCTAAATTCATCCAAGTTTCTGTGAAGTTCATATATTTTGTCATTTTTTATGACTGCATAATATTCCATTGTGTATATGCACCACATTTTTTTAAAAAATCCAGTCCAGCTTCGAAGGGCAGCATGTATGGTTCCATGTTTTTGCTATTGTGAATAGAGCTGCAACAAACATGCATGTGCAGTTATATCAATTCTGTAGGACACAGTTTAGCTTATACACAAGGAGAAATTAAAAATAAAGGCAAAAGGACGTGCTACATAGAAAGGAACAAAAGGCAGAAGAACGTATCGCTAGTCAGAAACAATGAAAGCAAGGAAGCAGTAGCGCAATTCCCTTAGAATATTGGAAAAAAAAGCAATCAATCTAGAATTCTGTGCCCACCAAAAGTATCTTTTAAACTTGAAACAGAATTGTTTTTTTAAAAATGCAAAAACTGAAATTATCACCAGGAGGGCCACATTCTAAGAAATGCTAGTCCTTCAGGCTGAAAGAAAATAATGACAGATGAGAGTCTTGATATATATAATGAGATGAAGTGAACCAGAAATGATACATAGCAAGATGTGTGTGTGTGTGTGTGTGTGTGTATCCCTATACACACGTACATACTTTTTCATATTAAATAAATTTAATTTAAAAGTAAATAACTACAGGCTGCAGATAATATATTCTGGAATTCTGTATTATAGGAAGGAAAATGTATACAATAACAACGTAAAGGTAGATAGAAAGAGAAATGGAAATATACTATTGTAAATTTATTTTACTACATGTAAATATAAATTCATCATATAATTCAGGTATTTCACCTCTAGATATTTATCCAAGATAAATAAAAACATGTTTATAAAAAAGATTGATACATGAATATGTATGTTCATGACATTTTTATTTACAATAGAATAAAATAAAACCTAAAAGCAACTCAGTGTCTGGAAAAATATGAATGGGCAAACAAATCATTTTACAGCACTATACAGTGGAATGCTACTCAGCAATAAAAAAACAGTTAACTACTGATATATAACGTGACATAGATGAATCTGAGAATCTCAAAATAATTAAGGTGAGTTTAAAAAAAAAAGCCAGAAAAAAATGTGCTCTATGTGCTCTATGAGTGTATTCATACAACCTCGAAAATGCAAACAAACGTATAGTGAGAAAAAGCCAACAGTGGTTGCCTGGACACATGAATAGAGAAAAGTTGAAAGGAGGATTTGAATAGGCAAGAGAAAACACTCAGGGGTAATGGGTATGTCTGGTAATGAATAATGGTGTCATGAGTATATATGCTAAATGTCATAAAATTGAATAAATAAGGGGAGTTTATTTTGAAGATTATAAAAGCATTTTTAGCACTTTCAAGTTTAAAAAAAATGGAATCAGCCGGGCTCGGTAGCTCAGCCTGTAATCCCGCGCCTTTGGGAGGCTGAGGTGAGTGGATTGCCTGAGCCCGCGGGTTCGAGACCCGCCTGGGCAAGCGAGACCTCATCTCTACAATTAATCAAAAAATCAGCCGGGCGTGGTAGCGCGCGCCTGTAGTTCCAGCTACTCGGAAGGCTGAGGCGGAAGGATCGCCGGAGCCCAGCAGGTCGAGGCTGCGGTGGCCGGGAGCGCACTTGCACTCCAGTCTGGGCAACAGAGTGAGACTCCAACTCAAAAAAAAAAGAAAAAAAAAATGGAATCAAATTTGCCCACAAATTTGGCATGTTCCAATTCAAGATGGTTAAATATTTGTAAAATAATCTGTCTCAAACTTTAGAAACCTTTCAAATTCTTAATCGCAAGCATCTGTGTGCAGGTATTTAGCAGACAATGTAGCTGATGTGATAAACCCTGTGAGCAATGTTAACAACAATTATGCTCTTCATGTTAATAGAACATTCATGTTTGATGTTTAAATAATTTCATTATCAAGATGAATAATAGGTTTGACTTTGACAACTTTCTTAATTACTGATTTTGACAGGAAGCCAACACTAATTAGAATTTCATTTTTTAAAAATGAATACGCTGTTTGTGATCAGTCATACACCCTTCAATTACATCAGAGTTTTAATATTTCCCAAGTTGTCATTTTAATTACTGCATAATATACATAGAAAATAAGTATTTGTGTTAATTTTAAAATATGACTTTTAAACAGACTAATTTCAAGTGAGTTATTTGATAGTCAATTGCAATTCATGCTATATGCGATAGAGACATAAAAGTTAGTTTTTTCCATAATAATAACCACAACAAAAAACCAAAAAGATTCTGTTGAGGGCCCCCAAATTTGACCTGTGAGGCAAAATTTGACAGTGTTTCCAATTTGCACTCCTTCTCCTGCTAGCTTGTAGATTTTAAGGTTCCTAGTTCACTTTAAAATTTTGAGTCTGGTTTTAGTTTTTGTAGGTACTGCTTAAAAGAAGTCAGTTTGATCTGTTCTCTTTGTCCATGCCAACTACCAAGTGACATTTGTCTTCTTCATGAAATGACTGAGAGTAGTAGTTCTTCTTGGGGACCCCAACAATTGTAAACAGCCTTTTCTTTCCAGGAGTCTCTTGTGTGCCATTGGGATTGTGTGCCTTATATTGGAAACCAGGAATTTGCAGCCCCCCCACCCCCGCCAAAAAAATAGTGATTTGCGCCATAGGGTTAGTTGTAATACTCCTTCAAGTGTTTAAAGAAATACTATCTTGGTCCTGGAAGCCATCTGCCTTAGACAGAATGGACTAAATTGTCCTTCTTACAGTCTGGGCAATTTTTACTATATTCTGCTGTACGTGAATTAATGCTTTTCTTGAGTAGAAAAGTCAATACAAAAACTTAAGAAGAATGTCCTCTGGCTTTCTAGGGTAGACAGTAATAGCTTTATGGGGTTTATTCAGTTGGGAATGAGGGACACAAGGCTGAAATCAATAGTGCATTTTGCTGTTATGAGTCCTAATGATAGTAGCTTTAGTTAAATGCTGCTTAAAACAGATAGACTTGATTTGGCCTCAGCTCCTGTCAGTCAGATTATTCAAACAGGTACACTTGTGAGAAAATATACCTAAGTGGTACAGATATGAAGACTGGGCATTATTGGGAGAGAATTCTCCACAAGTCTGTTTCATTTCTGCATGACTTGCATCATGGTGTGTTGTTTGGACTATCTTTTCGGGTATATTCGTGTAATAAACGATATTGGAAGATATAGTGTCTCATTCTAGGGCACAAGACTCATGGATTTCCTGAGAATAATAATAAAGATAACATGTCCTTTCAGGGCACTGATTAGGCAGGTTTGCAAACGCTCTCATTTAAAATATTGGAAGTTTCTATTACTGTGCCCTGAGTAACAAAGTACTTTGTATCTGACCCAAGAGTCTCATGTCCTTTGCCAGAATTATGAAACTTTGTCAGGGTAGCTATTTATTTTGCAAACAAAGCAAAACTCTCAGACATTTCACATTTTTTTCAGTAACTTTCCCACATTCTATAATCAAAGCATCAATTTCTGAGAAGATTAGTGATTCCTTGAACAAGGGAACAAAAGTGACTGGGAAGCAGTTGCAGCAATTTATGCTTAATTGCACATTTGTTGTGTAGCTTCATGGAAACATTGCCCCTTAGGAATCTTACCGACATTTTGGCAGAGCCAAAGTCATTTCCAATGTATGTAATCCCTGTTGTAAATAACAATAAGTCCCTTGGGGGAAAGGTTAGAAGGAATCATTATATTTATTGGTCATGACTTTGAAAGGCTCTTTTCTCTGGAGACCTGATCATCCTTTTAATCAATCAATTCAAGGAGTGAAAACTGGTACAGATCTGAATTGGTGTAAAGCTTGTGACTTTAAATTGAACTATCAATTGTCTGGTTTCTTTTTTGTGTGCAAATGAAGCAATTCCTTTATTAATTACTTATTTATCCTGTCTCTAGGGAAGCCATAGACTATTTATCTCCAGAGATCTCTAAAAGTTCAGCCACCTGCAGCTCAGATCTTCATAGTCCTTGCCATAATTGCAGACAACTTGTTTCTGATGGTTAAACACTATCATTATTGCCTCCTTTATTCCATATCCTTTGCTAGCTGGATGGTCTATAATAGACTGTTCTGTCTAGCAGCCTATAAACAACATCTTCTGCTTTGCTTCTCAATAATGCCAGTACCCTATTCACCCAGGTGTCTTCCAAGGACATCCTGCAAATCACAGTCAACTGGTAGGGTCTTAATGTAACATGGTATATCCAGTATAACAAGTTAGAATTTCAAAGTGTTTTGAACATTTCTTAGATTTGCTACAATATTTCTATTATTTCTGATTTACGTAGTGTGGACTATTGCTTTCTCTAAACTTCCTAGGAATTTACTAGTAGTGTGTTGACAATGTTCCCTGGAATTCTTAACAGGGTGTTTATATTCTCTTATCATGGGAAACTGCTCCCATGGTTACAAAATTCACCAAATTTGTGTCTTGCTTCTCCTCCTCTAGCTCCTACTAGATACATTATCTCCCAGTTTCTGTCAGTACATGTGGACTAATTCCTGAAGGTATTTGAAAATGTAGCATCATTTCTCTTTTGCCTGACATAGTACTTTCTTTATCAGGTCATTTGTGACAATCCTAGCTGTTGACCTATGACCAGAAAGTGAGGCAGCAATATATTCTGAGGCATTTTGTCTAGGAAGGCAAGAGAGTGGACATTTCTACAGAGCCCATGAGTGAAGGAAGTCTGGGATTTCAAGATTTCTATGTTCATCTACCCCAGTTTCTCCAGCTCATGTCTCAGGATGTCAGTCGTTTTAAATCAGTATCCTTCATTGCCATAACAGACTTGCTGGGATTGAGAATTCAGTATTATCTTCAGCTTCATTATTGTCAAGGCGAACTTGTGGTAGAATGTGCCAGTCATATGACAAACTGGTATTAAAGAAAAATCTAAAATAGAGTATATCTATATACCATCAGAAATTGTAAGGGGTGAAGTTTGATTTAGATTCCTGAGGGAGGGTTCCGGTACTCAGAGTCCAAGATCTGCAGGGTTATAGCAAATTATTTTGCTTCCTTTCCAAATTTTGTAGATGTAAAATGTAGGGAAGTAGACGAGGAGGTTATTTAGATCTGGTCATTAATTGGAGCAAGAAGGAAAAACTTCATTTTACTGAAGGGACCCAGTCATATTGCCAGACACAGAGCTACTCATTCTAGCAATTTTGCTCCAAAATGAAGACGAAGATAAAATTAAAGCACCAGTCAGTTTTTAAAGATTAGGCCTGCAGGAACAAAGCAGAGTCCTTTTCTTTCTTTCTGGCCTCCGTATAGAGCATTCCTCTCCTTGTCTTCCTTTACTGCAAACAGGTCTGGCACATTTTTCCCTTCCTCTCTTAGATTTTGTATTTCTGCAGCATATTTTGAGGGGTAAAACACCTAATTCACAAGATACATAACAATAAGGAAAAGGCCTAGCTATACTAGGCAGAAATTGGGAAACAATTATATTTGGCCAGTAATGAATTAACAACCAATATCTTTAATTCCTACAGAATTTCAATTTTAAAAACTGAGAGTTTTTGTATCCAGATGGCCTCTCATGGGCTTAGGGAGAAGCATAGATTAGGCAGCTAGTGGCTAGCTGCAAACCCAGGAAGAACTGTGGTGGGGCCACAGTAGAACCAAGGCTAATAATCACTCATGCACTTACAGGGGTTAAAAAAAAAAAAGTCCACCTCCACATCAAGGAGAACGAGTGTAATTTTTCTTGAAGCATATTATCAGTTAAAAAAAAAAAGGTGGATATGGATTATGGAAGATATATGGGAGAGAAGACTGGAGACTCTAAAGGAACAATAATTTATTGTTCATTTATTAGCATATTTAAGATAACTAAATGGAATCAGTCCCTTATTTGAACAAAAGTAGGAAGTAGATAACAGTGCTTTAAGATAAGAGAGATACATGTTTAAACAATATTAGCCATTAAGCAAAATGTTCATATTAAAACCAATAAAGTTAGAAGCATACTTCCATTATTGTTTTATTGACTTTCCCTCAGGAAAAAAATAAGAACATAAAGCCAGTAATTGCATGAGCATTTCCTTTTAATGTCATATAGGCTGTTGAATTCTTAGTAACTGGATTACCTTTCTGAAACTCAGTGTATAATATAGATATAAAGATGATTGTTTTATTTCTTTCAGAGTATACATAAACTAACTCCATATTACTAATTTAGATGATTATTCTCATAAAACAACTTCCCTTAAACTTTTTTCCTAGTTGAAGCATTTCCTAATAATAGGATTCTAAAATGCGATATAAGAAAACAAATATATGGACCTCTAGAGAAAATGATTAACTTTCTTTTTTTTTTTTTTTTTGAGTTGGAGTCTCACTCTGTCGCCCAGACTGGAGTGCAGTGTCCGCTCCCGGCCACCGCAACCTCGACCTGCTGGGCTCCGGCGATCCTTCCGCCTCAGCCTTCCAAGTAGCTGGAACTACAGGCGCGCGCTACCACGCCCAGCTAATTTTTTGATTTTGTAGAGATGAGGTCTCGCTTGCCCAGGCGGGTCTCGAACCCGCGGGCT
>CAUYQG010094533.1:0-23773 GCA_963574415.1 Tarsius wallacei
GACAAGCTGCACATCACACCACAGTCTTTACCAAGATTCAGCCTGGGCCAGGCGTGGCGGCTCACGCTTGTAATCCCAGCACTTTGGGAGGCTGAGGCAGGAGGATCACCTGAGCCCAGGAGGTCAAGGTTGCAGTGAGCCGTGATCATGCTACTGCGCTCCAGCCTGGGTGACACTCTAGAGTGAGACCCCAACTCAAAAAAAAAAAAAAAACGATTCAGCTTGAAGTTTTAACACAAAGCAGCTTTGCCCAGAAATGTTCCAGGGAGCCTTAGTGTCCCAAGATGTGCCATAGAAAAAATTAAATGGTTAGAAAAGTTTGGAAGTGCTGTCTGTCACCACTCTTCTGCCTCAGACTTCAGTGCACATCATTACCAGATTCTAGAGGTTCTGAGAAGTTCTACAATTAAAAAAAAAAAATCTGCTTCCTTCATTTAGCCTAAGGTTTGCCCAGTTTATTTGAACCACAGAATTGTTTTTCGTCATGTATCAGTTAATTTACTACTCAACACTCTTTTTTTTTTCTGAGTTGGCATCTCCATCTGTCGTCCAGGCTGGAGTGCAGTGGCATGATCACAGCTCAGAATAGACTCAACCTACTGGGCTCAGGTGATCCTTCCTCCTCAGCCTCCTGAGTATCTGGGATCACAGGCATGAGCTACCATGCCGGGCTAATTTTTTGATCTCTTGTAGAGATGAGGTCTTGCTCTGCTGCCTAGGCTGGTCTCAAACTCCTAGGTTCAAGCAATCCTCTCACCTCAGTCTCCCAAAGTGCTAAGATTACAAGTGTGTGGCCAGGCCATGTTTCCTGGCTTTGGCCCCCTTTCCCTACCTTCGGGAGGTGAATCTCCTTTTTCTCTCTCTCCAATTTCTTTTCTAAATAAACTATGTTTTCTAATCTAAAAAAAAAAGATTACAGGTGTGAGCCACCACGCCCAGCTGCAACACCTTTTAGAGATACTGCAATGCAAGATTGAGGGAAGAAGAGATGCCAGAGCCACTTTCTGAAACTAAAATGCAGATGTTTTTACCCTTAAGCATTATCAGGCCCTTTGTTGTTTATATTTAGTTTGCTTTCACCTGAGAACATAAACAGTTAAATCAAAGAGGAGTAACTGAGAGGAAGGCAGGGCTACTTGCATTCCCAACTCCCTTGGCTTCTCCTGCACCTTCTAGCTTCCATCCCAACCCCACCCCATTCTGTTCCCCAGGTTTCCACCCACCCTTTCCTCTCTGGGGCTGCCCTCCAGCTAGCTACACACAGCGGGAGGTGATTGAAAACTTGCAGCGTACCCCTCTCCGCAGTGCAGAAGCAGTGACAGGAAGGCATCAGTCATGCTGCCCAGAGCTGGCACAAGACATCACCTAAGATAACAATCTCTCTACCTGTGGGTTAGGCAGGAATGTCTAAAGACATTCCAAGGGGAGAGGGAGGGAGACTGCCATTTAAGATTTTCAGATTGCCTTAAGACTATTAGAGGCTGGGGTGTAGTGGCTCATGCATATAACCCCAGCACTTTGGGAGGCCAAGATGGGAAAACTGCTTGAGCCTGGGAGTTCAAGACCAGTCTGGGCAATATAGTGAGACTTCGTCTCTACAAAAAATAAAAAAATTAGCTGGGTGTGAGGGCACACGCCTGTAGTCCCAGCTACAGGGGAAGCTGAGATGGGAGAATCACTTGAGCCCAGGAGTTTGAGGCTGCAGTGAGCTGGGTTTGCACCCCTGCATTCCACCCTGCCACCAAAAAAAAAAAGCAGGGAGGAGAAAGGAGACAGAGGAGGAGGTGAAGACTGCATAAGCTCACCCAACAAAATATGTCAAATGTAATATCAATCTCTCTCCCAACAGCTTTAGGTGGAGGTTCTGGGTTGCAACGTTCCTGTTTGCAATAACAGGTCCCCGGCTACAACCCAAGCAAAGCCAGTTCAGGCGCCAGTCGTGGCAGGCTCTCTCCTTACCCACTCGGAAGATCAGATCGTCTTCGATGGGGTTCTCTTTTCGTTTCCCGGTGCTGTACATGCTGGCGGGTCTTTTCACAGCTTTCTGCTTGACGTGGCCACTGCCGGGGGACTTCACACGCCTCTTGACACCTTCGGTGGTGGGAGACACATCGGCGGACCGGATCACTTTCAGCTTGAACGGGCTGCCGCGGATGTGCTGGTCGTAGAGCCTCAGGGAGAGGGTGAAGTCCCCTTCCTTCTGGACCGTGTACAGAAACTCATAGGTGCCGTTTTTGTTGTCTAGGATCTCCCCGTCCGCCACACTGCCGTCGGGGGTGCTGAGCTCCGCGGTGATGTAGGCGTTGCCGGTCTTGCACAGCTCGCCGTCCTTGTCCTTGGTGGTGATGGTGACCGACATGGGCTGCCCGATGATGGTCTGCCGCAGCCCCTCACCGGTGGCCACCGTCTCCGAGGCCACGGCGTTGGTGGTGAGAATGGTCCCGAGGTTGTGGATGGACTTCTTCAAGCCCTCGGTCTCCACGATGAAGTCCAGCTGGTCGTTCTCCCGCGGGTGGAGGGGGAAGTCCTGGTCGGCCAGCTCATTCAGCTTCTCACTCATCTGCTTCTTCACCAGCAGCACCTCGGTCTCCGTGCCATGGTTGAGGGCCTGCGCCGTGAAGTTGCTGCAGCTCTTGATGCTCTCCTGGCCCTGGAGCAGCGTGTCCAGCTGCGACTGCAGGACCTGCCGGGAAACCCGAGTTCTGGTGAGCGCTTCCTGCAGGGCGGGGCGCAGCCTGTGGGACGTGCCGCTGGGGCAGTGCCCTCGGCTGGCAAGGAGAAGCGTCTACGCCCGCCCGGGCAGGTGGCTCGGAGCAGGGGGTACTTCGGTGAACCAGGTGAACCCAGTTATAACGCAAAATCCTAAAGGGCACTCCCAGGACCTTCTCAAATATTCCCCTCCCCCGCCCTGTCTCTCCCACACAGGGAATGGGTCATGTGTTCTGGATAGGGGAAAGCAGAAACATCACCACCAAGAACATGGCAAGCTAACTGCTATGCCTGACGCCGGAAACATTCATTTCTCAGTACCTTTCCCCAAGGTCCAAAGCTCCCAGCTCAAGGAACAGAAGAAACTAAGATGGAAACTCTCCACCCCTGAACGCGGCAACCTTTTCATCCCTGGTTTTGTGAGTAGACATGGAGAATTAAACACAGGCTGCAGTCAGGGCTCACCTTGAAGTTGACTAACTGGTTGGTGTGGGTGAGAGAGCAATTAAAAGATTATTTCACATTATAATTGAGGGAAGGAAAACAATCCAGTTTAACCCTAAATTCTGAAAGCATGACATTATATTCAGTCTGTCCTCTGGTCAAATTATAAACTAACACTTAAAGTCACAGAATCACAGAGTTTTGCTGAAAAAAAGAAAAAAAAATAGCTGGATATTCCATTAAATGAAAACTATGGTTTCCTGTACAACGGTGACACTTCAAGACCCACTCAGGTCCCCTGTGCTGTTATTAGGACACAATAAGCTAGTGCCTTGAAGTGCCCTTGAGATCAGTCTCCTACGGGACAGCCGCAAGGATGACTGGAGTCTTACTTTGTGTTTGAGGCCATAGTTGACTTCCAGTTCCATGAGAAGCACACTCTTTCGCACATTTAACGTCTTCTGGAGCTCATCAAAGGTGGAATGGATGTCGTCCACGATGCTGGCCTTTTGGTTGGTTAACTGATGGATGATTTCTGAGATGAACTGAAGAGCAGAATCTATTTCTGGGAGCCTGGGTGGAACAGTTGTTAAAGATCATTATTTAACCTCCTCAACCTGGAAATATTCCCCAAATCTATCCAAATACTATATTTTGTAAAAAAGAAAAAAACCACATTTTCTATACCTTTCATCATCTTTATAAAGAAGATGTCAAATGAATAAGACATAATGACTGCCTTTGAGACAAGAGAGTTGAGGGTCCATGTCAATTTCAATCTACCTTTAATCAATCTAATTTTAATAATTAAGGGCTCAAACACTCAAAGCTCTGAAAAGCCATTCTGGCTAGAACATTCTTTGTTGCAGGGGCTGTCTGGCACATGGTAGGATGTTTAATGGTATCCTGTCCCCTACCAGCTGCCAATAAACACTCCCCTCCTCTCCAAATGTCTTCAGGGATTGCCAAATGTCTCCTGGGGGTTATAATCACCCATGGCTGAGATCCACTATTCTAAATATATAGCTGTGTCTTTTTCCCCAGCAGCCACACAAAAAAACATCCAATCTCAGGGTCTCCTGGGAACTTTTTGTAAGTTTCCAAATTCTTTTAATTAGTGTAGAACAACCACACTTTTCTCACTAGGGCTATTGGTGAAGAGATTTATTTGTCTGTTTTTCAGTTGTCTAGTTCCTCTCTTTGATGTTTCTCATGTACCATGCAGCTACTCTGTTCCTTAATTTCTGTGCCAAAGAAGGAACCTGGAAGTGGGAAAACAAAGAAAACAGAGCAATCACTGCTCATACCATTCTGAAGGGCTCAAACGGAAAGGAGCCAGTCATAGCAGACAAAATGGCCTGTAAGTGTTTCAAGAACAGCAGCTAAAAAAATTTTAACAACCAACCTGACAAATAAAAAGGCTGGGCACAGTCCTCATACCTGTAAACCTAGCACTTTGGGAGGTCCAGGCAGGAGGATTGCTTGAGCCCAGGAGTTCAAGCCCAGCCTAGGCAACATAGCAGGGAGAAAAAAAAAAAAAAATTGGGCTGTGCTTGTGGCTCACACTTGTAATCCTAGCACTTTGGGAGGCTGAGGTGGGAGGATTTCTTGAGCCTGGTAGCTCGAGATCAGCCTGGGCAACATAGTGAGACCTTGTCTCAACAAAAATTTTTTTTAAATAGTCAGGCTTAGTGTGCATGCCTATAATCCCAGCTACTCGGAAGGCTGAGGCTGGAGGATCGCTTAGGCCCAGGAGTTTGAGACTGTGGTGAGCTATGATCATACCACTGCACTCCAGCCTGGTTGACAGAGTGAGACTATGGCTCAAAACAAAAACAAAAATAAAAACAAAAACAAAAACCACCACCACCAAAATAACAGCAACTAAGGAACGTTCCTCAGAGAGCCTGGTTTCAGGCATGAGTTTCAGTGATCTCCTGAGTGTATTTTCTTTGAGTGCACTTTAATTCATGTAAGATACTAAACAAAAAAGTCACTACTCATACCCAAGGGACAGGGGACAGCCTCCATCACTCCCTAGTTTATGACAAGAAACCTATGATCAAAAGAGAATTCATTTATGACCCACAGCCCGATACCCCAAGGGTAACATGAACCTACTCTTGCACTGAGACCATAAGGCCAGGCTTCATGCACAGGCGGCCAGTTGGGGACCCGAGGGAGGGGTGCCACACCTTTTGTTGACAGCGTCCAGCTGGACCTGGAGCGAGGCCTTGTGCTGCTCCACCACGTCCTTGAGGGGGACAGTGGGGTGCTCCGCGTGCTCCCCCTCCGTGCACTCCCGACACATGGCGGTCTCACAGGACTGGCAGTAAAATTCCATCACCTGTGGGTAACACAAGCACATTCCTGGTCTGCCACCGGCTGAGTGCTTACTCTGCACTGAACTTTCCTTGCATTCTCTCACTTAGTTCTTGCCTCCACCCCAGGAAGTCAGCATCATGAAGGCCAGCTTCACAGTGGAAAAGGAAGGATACATTTTTAGGTGCCACTGACTCCAAAGCCGCTGCTATATTCATAAAACCAGCTTCTGGGTGACCACTTTCCCAAGGCAGCACAGTGTAGGGCTGTGGTTCTCAAACCTTTTTGTCTCAAGACCCCTTTATAAATGACCGAGCACTACAAGAGAGCTTTTGTATATATGGGTTATAGCTCTAGATAGTCTTCATATGAAAAAGTGAAACTGATGACATTTTTTCAGTATTTACTAATTTATTTAAAGCAATAATAGGTCCATTAAATCTTAATATGAATAATGTAATTTATAAAAAATAAACATATTTGATGCAATATTGTTTACCTTTTTTTTTTTTTTTTTTAGTAAGAGCTAAGGACTCTATTGTCCAGGCTGGTGTGCGGTGGCATGATCACGGCTCACTGCAGCCTCAACCGCCTGGACTCAGGTGATCCTTCCACCTCAGCCTCCACCTGGGACTACAGGTGAGTGCCACCAGGGCCAGCTCTTTTTATTTTTTGTGAGGTCGAGGTCTTGCTATGTTGCGTAGCCTTGCTTTAAACTCCTGGCTCTAACAATCCTCCTGCCTTGGCCTCCCACAGTGCTGGGATTACAGGTATGAGCCAATGCACCTGGCCTGACATCTGGATTCTTGTATCCACTTCTGCAGTCTGCCTGTTGTGATAGTACACATCACGCAGCCTCTGGAAAACTGCATTGTACATTCGTCAGACAATGAGAGAGAAAAGGGGAACTAATGTGTTTCTATGACTATGAATATAGTATTGACCTTGTGACCCCTGAAAGTGTCTGAGGACCCACGAGGGTTCCTGGACCACACTTTGAGAACTGCTACTGTTTGGATAAGATAAGCTGGATGGAGCAGTCTGTATCCTGGCTTTGCCATATATTTAGCTGAATGACCTTGTGCAAATTACTCAACCTCACTGTGTCTCAATTTCTGCCTCTCTCAAATGGAGACAGTAATAGTAGCCTACCTCACAGAGATGCTATGAGGATTCAGCAGGTTAGTATGTACAAAGGACTCAGGTGACACCTGACACAGGCCTGGCACATACATCCTTAATAAGTAGTAGCTGCTGTGATAATGATGACAATGACATCGTCTACTTCCCTGAAAACAAAACCACCTTATTCTGACCATGCGGAACTCTCAGTACGATATAACATATAGCCAAAAAGTTAGCTTCCTTGTAGAGACACTTCCCTGTTCTTTTAGTCAGAAGTAACAAAATTCTCTGCATATGAATTCCCAAAAGAATTGTGGGGGGCGGGTGAGGACTTTTTCTTTTCAGATAACACACATACAGTAAAGGGCATCCATCCTAACACAGCTTGGTAGGTTTTCACAAAGTGGAGGCACCCACAAAAGCATTTTTATTTATACCCCATTTATGAAATATTTAAATGATTTTAAGTTATTGAGCACAGGACTCTCCCTTGCAGAGCCTGGAGAATCCTCTGTGTTTAGTTGGCACTCAAGAACACTGCTAAATGTGGGAGTCAGAGGAGGCTTGGCCATGAATCAGTTGGCATGCCCAAAGGCCAAAGGACACCTCCTTCCTCATCAGAACTTACTATTTTATTTGTTTATTTTTTTAAAGACGAGGTCTCGCTCTGTTGCTCAGGCTGGCCTCAAACTCCTAGACTCAAGCAATCCTCCTGCTTTAGCCTCCCAAAGTGCTGGGATTACAGGCATGAGCCAATACTCCTGGTCTAGGACTCACTATTTTACATAGTACTTTTTCTACAGCTGATTCTCCAGGAATAACACACTCAGTTTGCTGATGCTACATGTGTGTTTTGGAAGTAATCTTTTGTGATGAACCAAATCCAGATAAAAGTCCTTTAAACTATCACCAAGATAACTTTAAATTTCACGTGAAGTCATAGTTAAAAAGTAGGCACAGGTCGGGCTTGGTGACTCAGCCTGTAACCCCAGCACTTTGGGAAGCCGAGGAGAGTGGGTTGCCTGAGCCCACGGGTTTGAGACCAGCCTGGGCAACTTGGCAAGACCTTGTCTCTACAATAAATCAAAAATTAGCTGGGCGTGGTAGCACGCACCTATAGTTCCAGCTACTTGGAAAACTGAGGCAGAAGGATCGCTAACCCAGCAGCTCGACTCTGGGATGCTATGAGTGAGCTACTGCACTCCAGTCTCAGCGACAAAGTGAGACTTCAACTCAAAAATAAGTAAATAAATAAAAGTAGGCACAAAGTAAGCTAGGTGTTTGAAAACCCTTTTTTTGTGGTCATATAAAGGTTTCTTTTCATGTACTTTACTTCCACACAGATCTTTTAGAAATAGGCTTGAGACTTCAATTGGAAGTTTCCTTTCCTATCTATCCTGTGCTCAAAAACATTTCTTTATAATGTATTTTATTTTTTATTTTTTTGAGTTTGAGTCTCACTCTGCTGCCCAGGCTGAAGTGCAGTGGCACACTCAAGGCCACTGCAGCCTCGACCTGCTGGACTCAGGCAATCCTTCTGCCTCAGCCTTCCAAGAAGCTGGAACTATAGGCATGCACCACCACACTCGGCTAATTTTTTAATTTACCGTAGAGATGAAGTCTTGCCAAGTTGCCTAGGCTGGTCTTGAATACCTGGGCTCAGGCAATCCTTTCACCTCTGCTTCCCAAAGTGCTGGGATTACAGGCATGAACTACCGCACCCAGTTATAATGTATTTTAATTAAAAAAAAACTCAAATGAAAATTCAAATAGCCCATGGGAAGACTATGATATGGGTCATTCACATCTTATTTTAGTTCAAGTTTGTTACAATCCAGTAGAAAGTGCTTTTTGATCATTATTTGATGAAGGACTATATCAGCCCAGGGATTCTTCTAAGGCATCTCTCCAGTGAAAGGCAGCTCTGAGAGAAGACTGCATTTTCAGTTGTGTTTGGACATTTCACCATATTGCTTACCATCATGTGCTCAGGAATAGAATGACCTAAAGCTATATGTGGTATCAACAAATACTTGACAGCAATATATAAGCCCCATATCATAAATATTTTGCTCATTATGTGAAAAAATTCGCAATCCAAAAAGTTTTCTGTTTTCTAAAGAGTTGGGGGAAAGGAGGATAAAAGAGCATTTCTCACAAAATCCTGAGATTTCTTTCAGAAAAACTTTATCCCCAGGGGTCCTGTGAAGGCTGAGGTTCTTTGTTACATCATGTCATCTGTCAAAGGTGGTTTTCTTTTACCAGAATATTTTATTTCTAGATTATATATAACTAGATTATCATGAAGTCCCTTTAAAGCAGGCTGTCCCTGTCAGTCATATGTAGCAGAGGAAAACCCAAAAATAGAATGTGAAAGACTTTTTCTCTCAAGTTATTTAGGGTTTGGAGCTAATATACATGTCTGGTCTGGGGAATATGCCACATTAATGGTGCTTATTCAGTCCACCAGCACACTTTTTTTTTTTTTTTGAGTTGGAGTCTCACTCTGTCACCCAGACTGGAGTGCAGTGGCCGCTTCCGGCCACCACAGCCTCGACCTGCTGGGCTCCGGCGATCCTTCCGCCTCAGTCTTCCGAGTAGCCGGAACTACAGGCGTGCACTACCACGTCCGGCTAATTTTTTTTTATTTATTGTAGAGATGAGGTTTCACCTGCCCAGGCGGGTCTCGAACCCGTGGGCTCAGGCAATCCACTCACCTCAGCCTCCCAAGGCGCGGGATTACAGGCTGAGCCACTGAGCCCGGCATCCAGCACACTTTCCAAGTCAATCAAGGCCAGCATTAGTTTTCCACATCTTCCTTGAAAGAAGGGAACACAGCCTCATGTCTAGGATGGGACTAGATCAAAAGCCAATTTTATGTGGGAATCAGCATTCCTATTGTATCTAAAAGGCACAAATACCATACCATTTGCACACCAAGTTGCATTTTCTTGTCTGAGTTGATGTTCCCCACCAGTATGAGGCATGAAGTGCACAGGATACTCATTGGAAGAGAGAAAATGGTGCAAAATATGGAGTCACTAAGTATGTACATATCCTAAAAACCAGAGCCCATCATCTAAGAGAAAGACTCGGCACAAGTTACTATTACTAAGCCTTTTTAAAACTTATATTTTAAAGATGGGGCAGGGTAGGGTAAGGGGGCGGAGATAAATAAATGAAAAAAAAAAAAACTCCAAAAAACCATATTTTAAAGCAATTGATTGCAGAGGAGTGACATTACTGAAAATAGCAGAGTATGTTGTTATATCACTAGCTAGTAACTAATCTACTGGAATAGACTTCAGTAGCCACATGTGACAACAATTACAAACTTTATAAAGTTAGTTGTAATAATAAGGGGTGTGAAAAAATAAAAAATAAATTCATTCAGAAAACTCACTAAACAACAAAAACCACAATAAGGAGCAACAAAAAACCCTAAGTAGGAAAGACAGTCTGGTTTCCAGAGGTGCCACATTATAATACAATATAATGTTCAGTTTCCAATGGAAACATTGAGACATACAAAAAAAAAAAAAAAGAAAAGAAAAGAAAGCATGGTCTGCATAGAGTAAAAGAAATTAATAGAAACTGTTCCTGAGGAAGCCCAGATTCAACTCACTAGACTTTAACTCTTTTCTATATGCTCAAAGAACTAAAAGAAGCCATATATACAGAACCAAAGAAGACTGTAAGAACACTGTCTCATAAAAAGAGAATATTAATAGAAATTATAGAAAGGAGTCCAATAAAAATATTCTAGTGTTGAAAAATATAATAACAGAAATGAAAATGCACTAGAGGGGTTCCACAGATTTGAACATATAAAAGAAATAATCACTGAACTTGAAGATAGAACTGAGATTATGTAGTCTGAGAAGCAGAAATAAAAAATAATGAAGAAAAGGTAACAGAACCTAAGAGGCCTAGGGGACACCATCATGTGTACCAAATATACCTGATGAAAGTTCTTAAAGGAGAGAAAAGAGAGAAAGGGGAAGAAATGATATTTGAAAAAATAATGGCAGCAAACTTCTCAAATGTAATGAAAGACACAAATCTACACATCCAGAAAGATTAATAAAGTTTAAACAGGTAACTCAAAAAGATCCAAACCAAGATGCATTATAACCCAACTGCTGAAAGACGACACCAAAGAGAATCCTAAAGCAGTAAGAGAGAAGTGATTCTTTATGTACAAGACTTTCCATAAGATTAACAGTAGATGTCTCATCAGAAACTGGGGAGCCAGAAGGCAATGGAATGACATAGTCAATCTGCTGGGGAGAGGGAAGGAAGAGAGATTTGTCAACCAATAATTATGTATCTGACAAAACTATCTTTCAAATATGAAGGAGGAATTAAGACATTATCAGAAACACAAAAACTGAGAGTCTGTTGCTAGCATACCTGCCCTACAAGACATGCTAAAGGGACTCCTGCAGGCTGATCTGAAGATACTACACAATCACTTGAATTCACATTTAAAAAAAAAAAAAGAACACAGGTAAGTTAACCAAATATATAAATATGTCATTATTATGTATTTTTTATTTTTTAACTCCTGTATGATGTAAAATACAACTGCAGAAAACAATACAATCTATAACAATAACAAACCTATGTTGATGGGCATATAGTGTATAAATATGCATTGTATAACAATAATATGTTTAGAGGGAAAGGTTAAATTTAAAAAAGGGTTTTGTGTACTCTAGAAACTAAGTTGGTATTCATTTGAATTATATTGTTGTAAGCTAAAATATTCATTGTAATCCCCATGGAAAACAATAAAACTATACTATATAGTGAAATAAATGAGAAGGGAATCAAAGTGGTACACTAAAAATATATATATTAAACGTACTCATATACTCTCCATCCAAAGGCCGATAATGGCAGATTAGATTTAAAAACATAATCCTACTATATGTGCTCCATAAGAGACTAATTTTAAATCCAAAGACACAAACAGGTTGAAAGTAGATAAAATATTCCACTCAAACTGTAACCAATAAGAAGACAGAGTGGCTATTCTAATATCAGACAAAACAGACTTAAGACAAACGTTGTAACTGACAAAAGAGAACAGTACATAACTGGCAAGATGGGCATTATAAAATTTGACAAAAAATTAGCTAAACTGACCAAAAACAAAAAGAGAGAAGACACAAATTTCTAAAATCAGGAAGCAAAGTAGAGAAAGAATTATTGACATCACAGGAAAAAAAGGATTATAAAAATTCTGTGGATAGTTGTATGCCAACAAAGTGAATAACTAAGATGAAATGGACAAAATCCTAAAAACACACAAACTGCCAAAACCTACTCAAAGAAGAAATAGAAAGTCTGAAAATGTCAGGCGAGGTGGCTCAAGCCTGTAATCCCAGCACTTTGGGAGGCCAAGGCAAGTGAATTGCCTGATCCCAGGGGTTCGAGACCAGCCTAGGCAACATGGTGAAACTCTGTCTCTACAATAAATCAAAAAATTAGTGTGGTTGTGCGCGCTTGTAGTTCCAGCTACTTGGAAGGCTGAGGTGGAAGGATTGCCAGAGCCCAGCAGGCTGACGCTGGGGTGGCTGTGAGCGTGCCACTGCACTCCAGCCTGGGTGACAGAGTGAGACTCCAACTCAAAAAAAAAAAAGAAAGTTTGAATAGTCCTAGAATAAGTATAGAGATTGAATTGATAATCAGAAAACAAAGAAAAGGCCAGGACCAAATGGCTTCACTGGACAATTCTATCAAACATTTAAAGAACTAACACAATCCTTCTCAAACTCTTCAAAAAATAAAATACAAATAAAAAATAAAAGAGGGGCGAACACTTCTTAGCTTATTCTGTTAGCCCAGTATGTCTCTGACACCAAAGCCAAAGACATCACAGGAAATTACAGACCAATATCTCTTATAAATATAGATTTTAAAACTCCCTAATAAAACAATAGCAAACTGAATCCAGCTGCATATTAAAAGCATTATATTCCACGAGCAACTGGGACTCATCCCAAGAATGCAAGAGTGGTTCACATATAAAAATCAGTATATGTAATATGCTACATTAGTAGAAAGAAGGGGAAGAAAAACACATGATCATCTCAATTGATGTGGAAAAAGGATTTGACAAAATCTAACATCCTTTCATGATAAAAATACTTGTCAAACTACAAACAGAAAGGCATTTCCTCAAACTGATAAAGGGCATCTACAAAAACCCCATAACTAGCCGGGCTCGGTGGCTCAGCCTGTAATCCCATGCCTTTGGGAGGCTGAAGTGAGTGGATTGCCTGAGCCCGTGGGTTCAAGACCTGCCTGGGCAACTTGGCGAGACCTCATCTCTACAATAAATCAAAAAAATGAGCCGGGCGTGGTAGCGCGTGCCTATAGTTCCAGCTACTTGGAAGGCTGAGGCGGAAGGATCGCCGGAGCCCAGCAGGTCGAGGCTGCAGTGGCCAGGAGCGGCCACTGCACTCCAGTCTGGGCGACAGTGAGACTGCAACTCGGAAAAAAACCCCAAAAAAACAAACAAACAAAAAAAACCCCATAACTATCATCATACCTTATGGTGACCCCTAAGATCAACAGCAAGATGAGGACATTCACTCTCACCACTGCTGTTCAACAATGTGGTGAAAGTCCTACCCAGGGCATGTAGGCAAGAAAAATAAAACGCATTCAAATTAGAGAGGCAAAATTTAGAATTTCACTATTCAGAAATTACATTTTGAATTATAATAGCACCAAAAATAATATAACATAGTTAGGAATAAGTTTAACCAGGGAGGCGTAAGACTTGAACACTGAAAACTACAAAACATTGTTGAAGGAAATTGAAGAAGACATAAATAATGGAAAGGTAGCAGTGCTCATGAATTGAAAACATAAGATTGGTAAGATGGTAATAGTCTCTGAATTGGTTTATAGATTCAATATGACACCATCAAAATTCCAGCTTTTTTTCTTTGCAGAAGTTAATGAGCTATTTTTAAAATTCATATAAAATTGCATGAAACCCTGAATAGCCAAAACAATCTTGAAAAATAACAAAAATGGAGAACTCACACTTTCCAATTTCAAAACTAGTATCTATTGTAATCAAAACAATGTGGTATGACATGGGGGTAGGCATATAGATCAACAAAATCAAATTGAAAATGCAGAAATAAACCCATACATCAATCGTCAATTGATTATTGACAAAGGATACCAAGACCACTCAATGGGAAAAATGGTCTTTTAAACAAATGATGTTGAGACAACTGGGTATTAACATGTAAAATAATAACACTGAACTCTTCCTTCAAGCCATATGCAAAAATTAACTCAAGATAGGTAAAAAGACCCACATGTAAGCTAAAACTATATAACTCCTAGAAGAAAACAGGGGTAAAGCTTCATGACCTTGAATTTGGCAATGGATTCTTAGCTATGACACCAAAACACAAGCAACCAAAGAAAAAAAATAGATAAATTAAACTTCATTAAATTAAAAGTATTTGTTCATCAAAGGACACCATTAGGAAAGTGAATAGAAACCCCAAAGAATGGGAAAAAATATTTGCTAGTCATATACCTGATAAGGGTATAGTAATCGGAATATATAAAAAAAATTCCTACAACTGAACAACAAAAAGATAAACCCAATTCAAAAAAAGGGTAAAGGACATGAACAGACATTTCTCCAAAGAAGATATGCAGATGGCCAACTAGCACAAGCAAATATGTTCAGCATTATTAGTCATTAGAGAAATGCAAATCAAAACCACAATGAGATACCATTTCATACCCACTAGAATGTCTAGGATCAAAAACTTGAATAATAAGTGCTGGTGAGGATGTGGAGAAACTGGAACCCTCATACTTTGCTAGTAGTATTGTAAGATGGTGCAGCCACTGTCAAAACAGTTTGATGGTTCTTGAGAAAGTTCAACATAGAATTACTGTGTAATCCAGCAATTCCACTTCTAGATATAAGTCTAAGAGAATTGAAAATGTATGTCCACACAAAAATGCGTACGTGAATGTTTGTAGCAGCACTATTCATAACTGCCAAGAAGCGGAAACAACCAAAGTGGCCATCAATTGAGGAATGGATAAATTGTAGTATATCTATACAATAGAATATTATTTAGCCCTAAAGAGTTACCAATAAATGCTACAACATGGATGACCTTGAAAACATGCTAGGTGATAGTAGCCAGACTCAAAAGGCCACGTATTGTATGATTCCATTTAAATCAAATGTCCATAAAAGGTAAATCCATAGAGACAGACTGCAGACTAGTGGGTGCTAAGGATTAGTGAGAGGAGAGAACGGGGAGTGGCAGCTTCATGGACATGGAGTTCATTTCTGGGGTGATCAAAATTCTGGAATTAGTGGTGATGTTTGTACAGCTTTGCGAATATACTAAAAATCACTAATTAGACATTTAAAAATGGTGGAAATGTTGGATTTTATGTTAGGTAAATCTTACTTCAAAAAAAAATTGTCTGTGGTTTTGAACAGACAGCAACAGACCTGCCTGGGTCACCATCCCCTGTTCAAAATCCTAAGTGTGTCTTGGGAAACCAAGGCCCTGAAATCATGTGAAGTATCCACAGTTGGTCATTGTCAGAGCCCTGTGCTTGGGTTCCCACAGTTTTGGCTCAAGTTGAGGGCTGACTGTGGGAGGCGTGCAACTCTGCTGGGTTCATTCATGGCATCCTTCCCAGTGAGATGACGCCAGTGTTCCCAGGGTGGGCGGGCAGGCCACAGGCCAGGATGAGCTTATAATTGTTAATGGGTAGTCACTGTTTATGTTCATGAAAGAGGAAACTGGTAGGACCATCCTTAACATGAAAAGGATGGTCAAGACCTTGCAGCAAACTCTGAGGATTTCCTAAGGGTACTGGCAATTGATTCTGATAGGGCAGGTGGCGACTTGGTGGCAGGGCATTCTTTTTTTTTTTTTTAATCAGAGTCTCACTCTGTTGCCCAGGTTGGAGTGCAGCGTCATGCTCACAGCCACTGCAGCCTTGACATGCTGGGCTTAGGTGATCCTTCTGCCTCAGTCTTCCAAGTAGCTGAAACTACAGGCATGTGCCACCACACCCAGCTAATTTTTTGATTTATCGTAGAGATGAGGTCTTGCCAAGTTGCCCAGGCTGTGCTCGAAACCGTGGGCTCAGGCAATCCTTTCACCTTGACCTCCCAAAGTGCTGGGATTATAGGCGTAAGTCACCGTGCCCGGCAGCAGGGCATTCTTAATGAGGACCTCTCCTTTGTACCTCGTGATAGCCTGGTATTTTTGTTTTGTTTTAGTGCTTTTTGTGTTTGTTTGTATTTTGAGTTAGAGTCTCATCACTCTGTCACGCAGGCTGGAGTGCAGTGGCAAAATCATGGCCACTGCAGCCTTAATTTTCTGGGCTCAGGTGATCTTTCCACTTCAGTGTTCCAAGTAACTTGAAATACAGGTGCACGCGACCATGTGTGGCTAATTTTAAAAATTTATTGTAGAGCTGAGGTCTCACCAAGTTGCCCATGCTGGTCTCGAACCCCTGGGCTCAGGCAATCCTCTCCCCTCCGCCTCCCAAAGTTCTGGAATTACAGGCATGAGCCACATTTGTGCCCTGGGACCACAAGGTATGAGCTCAAATGTCTGTTTTAAGTGCAAGGAAGTTCTTAGATCATTGACAGTTACTCCTTTTTTGCATATGTGGGCAATGCTGCCATGTCAGTTTAATTAGAAGACAGTGTCACAGCACTTAAAGTAGATGACAGACTTTCATCTAGGCAGTGAGGATGGTCACACCCTGCTTTATTGTTAATTACCTGATTTTATTAACCTTCAGACACTTAAATTGTTTTTAAAGATTTACCCAACACAACTAACTGCAGCAGTTTATCTGGAATACTGCATGCATTTGGCTTGAATATGCATTCGGGACCTCTGTTTCAAAGCAGCAGTAGTGAGCTCTTACAATCTATAATCAAACAATAGAATGAGTCAATACACACGTTGCTAATTTTCCAATATTGGAAACTAGATATTGTACATTTAACCAACTTTTAATTTTTATTCTCATCTCTATTTCCTATTGTTATTAGTCAAATTACTGGCTTAAAAAGTGAGAAGTTGTGTAAAACAGCCATTAGATTCTGCTAAATTGACACAAACTCTTTTTTTTTTTTTTTTTGGTAGAAAAGGGGGGGTCTCACCAAGTTTCCCAGGCTGGTCTTGAACCCCTAGGCTCAGGCAATCCTCTCTCCTCGACTTTCCAAAGTGCTGGGATTACAGGCATGAGTCAGCATGCCCAGCCATGACACAAACTTTTTGAAGAACAATTTACCCTTCTACCCACAGCACCTGAAAACGTCACCATGCATACCCTCATCGGCAATGGCTATTATCTTTTTTAAAAACTTGTAGCTGATTTGAGAGGATTTGATTATGTGTGAAGCTTGGCATTTTTTCTTCATATGATTATTAGCCATTTATATGACCCCTGTGAATTTTCTGAGCTTTTTGCTCATTTTCTTTTGTGATGCTCAAATTTTTCTTAATTTGTAAGCGTTCTTACATATTAAGAATTTGCTGAGGGTATTTTAATTAAGAATTCTACAACTACTATCATAAATTGAATTATTAACGGTTTTCTTTTTCTTCTATGCCCACTAGGTTTTGATGTCAGGCTTATGAGTGTATCATAAATGAATGAGGAGCTTTCTATCTTTTCTTATGATCCAGAAATATATAACCATGAATATGTGTTCTTTTCTGTTTTGTGTGCTGATATATTTATTTTGTTCTTTTCCTAACATCTTCAGTTGAACTTTATTTATTTACTTATGTATATACGTATGTGTATATATATGTATATATTCATTTTTTTGAGTCAGGGTCTCACTCTGTCACCCAGGCTGGAATGCAGTGGCAGGATCATGGCTCACTGCAACCTCGACCTCCTGGGCTTAGGTGATCCTTCCGCTTCAGCCTCCGGAGTAGCTGGAACTACAAGCAAGTAGAGAAGTGCCACAAATTCCAGCTATTTTTACAATTTTTTTTTTTTTTTTTTTTTTTAGAGATGAGTTCTTACTATGTTGCCAGGCTGGTCTCAAACTTTTGGTTCAAGCAATTATCCCACCTTGGCCTCCCAAAGTGTTGGGATTACAGGTGTGAGCAACTGTGCTTGGCCTGAACCCTTTTTAAATAAAGGAAAATACTTAAATGTATAAAAATTCCCTGAGTAGGGCAACCCCTTTGGGTCCCCTCCCACTGTGGGAGCTTTTCTGTCCTCTCAATAAATCCTGCTTCCTCAAAAAAAAAAAAAAAAAAAATTCCCTGAGTAAAGATTTGACGTTACCCTATATGTCTGATAGATAAGGTTTCCACTTCCAATATTTTGCAAATAGTCCAATTCTGCTATTTTTTTATTTGATTAAATCTTGGTGAACTTTTAAAAGTTATTTGGAGTATTTTCTATAAACATGTGTTACTCATATAATTTTAGTACACTGTGGTCCAGAAACTTGGCTTACACAATAGGAAAATATGTGATGTTCTCTTTGTGACCTAGTATAAGGTTAATTTTAATTGCTCAAGTTCTCACAGTCTCACTAGCTTCACTTAACAGATTTTAGCAGAATGCCTTTATATTTGTGAAGACAGATTCTCGAATGACACAGTACACTATCCCTCTGAAATGTATCCTCTCTTCTCCAGACTCACTGATGTTATTTTAGTTCACCTCTTATAATCTTTCATTTGGACAATTCAATACACTCAGAATGGGTCCCCCAGCCTTGAGTCTCTGCTATCCCACTTCTCCATAATGTCATTAAAATACCCATCTCTGGATGACAAAATTTTAATGTGGAATTTTTTTTTTTGAGTTGGGGTCTCACACTGTTGCCCAGGCTAGACTGCAGTCGCATGACCACGGCTCACTGCAGCCTCAACCTCCTGGGGTCAGCTGAACCTTCTGCTCAGGCTCCCTAGTACACACTACCACGTCGGGCTAATTTTTTTTATTTTTGTAGAAACGAGGTCTTGCTATGTTGCCCAGGCTGGTCTCTGCCTCGGTCTTCCAAAGTGCTGGGATTACAGACATGAGCCGCCGCACCTGGCCTCAAACATCTTCTTAATGAAATTCACAGCTCATCCCAGTTTCTCCCCATCTACCTCTCCAAGTTCATCCCTGCAATTCTCCAGTCACCTGTGTACCACTCTCACCTCCTCTGCTTCTGTGCTTCAGCCTCCTGGAGATACAAACCGTTGCCTAAATTCCACGGCATTCTCACTTTAGTTATGAAGGCAATCCTTCTGACTCAATATTTCTCATTTTTCTTGATAGCCTCTTCACATCCCAAATTCACGCCAGTGTCTACAGCAGATCTCTTCATGTTTGTAAGACTTTACTCTTCTACAAGTCAGGTCTCCAGAAAGTTCCATTCTAAGGGGCTCCAAGGGGCACTTTAAGGGGACTCTTGTACCTGATGGAAATGCCTTCCCAGAACTTGTATTTAGAATTTAAGTTCTAGGCAGAGACAGCCTCAGTAGTCACTGAGAACCAGTGTGAGAAATGGTCATGAAAAGAATGCTCAAACTGCTTTAAAGGCACTATTTAAAGTTCTTTTTCTAAAATTTACTCTCCCGTAGAGTACAACGCATGGAAAACCTGACAGTTATTAACAGGCTGGTGTGCTTTCAATTAAATCATTACAGATATGTAAGCTATGGTGTCACTCTCTTGTTTTGGCTTCCAGAAAGTTCACGATGTTGTTTCCTCCAGGTCTAGCTTTTATGATACGGTGTGTCAGCGAGCTTTGCAACTCAGCTATTCCAGTCTCAGTTTCTTTATCTATAAAATGAAGGTAACTAACACCTACTTTGCAGAGTGGGTTTAAAGAGCCAAGTATGATGTCTGGGAAATTGGCTCCACAAATATTTACTGATTGACTTCCATGTGTGGGATCCTGTACTTGGTGCTAAGGGTGTAACGAATGGGTCTTGGTCCTCCTGGAGCTCATATTCTAGAGGGGAAGCCAGAAGACCAATAAGCAGACAGATAAGCAGCGACGACAGGCAGTACATGGTAAGCACCAGGGAGGAGATAAAGAAGGGACAGGATGGTGAATAATCGGATGTGGGAGGCGGCCTGCCGTAGACAGAACAGGCAGAGAAGACCACTGTTTGTAGGAGACATGTGTGCTGAGACTTCAAGGAAAAGAAGGAGCTAGTGACATAAAAAGGGAACATGGTCTACTCAACAGAGCGAGACTCTGTCTCTATTGAAAGAAATTAGCTGGGTATGGGGTGTGTGCCTGTGGTTCAGCTACTTAGAAGGCTGAGGTGGGAGGATCCCTTAAATCCAAGAGTTTGAGGCTGCAGTAAGCTATGATCACACCACTGTACTCTAGCCCGGGTGACAGAGCGAGATCCTGTCTCAACAAAGGGAGAGGGGTGGGGAACAGGGAGAGAAGGACAAAGAGCATCCCAGGCCAAAGAATAGCCATGCTGTAATATGAGAAACTGTGTGCAAATTCCTGAAGGCAGGTGAGGCCACAGCATGGTGGGCAGAGAGAATGTGTGAGGTAAGACAAGTGAAGAATAGTATACTAATAATTGTTATGCTCTAACCACTGCTTGCTTGCCTTAGTGGTTTCGCTATACTTAGGCTTTTTATTATAAACAGTTTTAAATACTCTTGAAGTAGCTCATATATAAAGAATAAGGTGACTAAAATCATTATTTAAAAATAATTTTAAGTCAGGCATGGAGGCTCACGTCTGTAATCCCAGCACTTTGGGAGGTGGAGACGAGAGGATTGCCTGAGTCCAGGGGTTCAAGACCAGCCTAGGCAACTTGATGAGACCTTGTCTCTACAATAAATTAAAAAATTAGCCGGGCATGGTGGCGCGGACCTGTGGTTCTAGCTACTTGGAAAGCTGAAGCAGAAGGATCACCTGAGCCCAGCAGGTCAAAGCTGCAGTGGCTGTCAGTGTGCCACTGCCCTCCAGCCTGGGCAACAGAATGAGACTCCTAATCAAAAAAGAAAAAAAGAAAAAGAAAACAAATTTTTAAGCAGAGCATGGTGTCTTATACCTGTAATATCAGCATTTTGGGAGACTGAGCCCAGGAGTTCAAGACCAGCCTGAGCAACATAGCAAGACCTTGTCTCTACAAAAAATAGAAAAATTAGCCAGACGTGGTGATAAGTGCCTGTAATCCCAGCTACTTAGGAGGCTGAAGCAAGAGGATCTCTTGAGTTCCTGAAAGCCGAAGCTGTAGGGGGCTATGATTCTGCCACTGCGCTTTAACCTGGGTGACAGAGTGAGACCCCAACTCAAAATTAATAATAATAATTTTAAAAGCTAGCATTTACCAAGAGCCTACTATATGTTTTATATAACTTAAACATTTAATTCTTCCAATAATCTGATATGGTACATACTATTATTACTTCCTTTTTACCAATGAGAAAGTGAGACACAGAGAGTTTAGTGAATTTTCCAAAGTTGACACAGGGAAAAAGTGCAAGAGCAGGATTTAAATCAGGCAGTCTGACTCCAAAGTCAGTGCTCCTGATATTACACAATGCTGCCTCCAAAAGTTACACAGCTATTGTGAATCAGTTATTCGATGGTATACACAGGACCTCCTGAGCTTATAAATAGTTATTACACTTGCTAGTAGCAGGAAATATGTTTGGAATTAATACCCTAGGCTGGGCATAGTGGCTCACACCTGTAATCCCAGCACTTTGGGAGGCCAAGGCAGGAGCATTACTTGAGGCCAGGAGTTTGAGACCAATCTGGGGAAACACAGTGAGACCTCGTCTCTACAAAAAATTCAAAAAAATTAGCTGTGGTGACTGTAATCCCAGTTACTTGGGAGGCTGAGGCAGAAGGATCACCTGAGCCCATGAGGTTGAGGCTGCAGTGAGCTGTGATTGTGCCACTGGACACAAGCCTGGGTAACAGAGTAAGACTCCAACTCAAAAAACAAACAGAAAAAAACAAAAAGCAACTCTATGGTTTACTATCAGGGATTCACATAGCTTCAAATTCTACTTACTAAAAAGAAATAGGGTCTAATGTAGCATGAGAAAATTTTCCTCACAAGAAAAATAAAGAACTCTGACATTTTAATAATCATTCTCAACTTGAAAAACTTATCCATTATTAAATCTTTATCCGTAATTTATTAGACAGATGTTTATGTGGGTCAGAGTATGCCCAGCTTGCAAAATAAGTACTGGTTTGCTCTCCGGGGGCTACCGACAATATGTGTCAAGCAGACACCATGAAGACGGATTTTATTATTTCAATCATTGGGGAAAGCAAGCAGGCAAAGTAGTCTGAGGGCTGGTGACCCCTTTTCTAATGCCTCCTTTTCCAGGTGGAGTTGTTCTGTCTCCCTGTGTCATCTCTGACAAGCCCCAAGTCTACCAAGGCCACAGTGGTCCTGCCCTCGGGGCAGCGTCTGCCGTCCGTGTCACTTACATTCCCATCGTGGTTTGGGCAAGAGAGGGGCTTTCCCGCAGCCACCGCGGTGACCGTCTCCAGGATGGAAGAGTCCTCAACGTTGCTGCCTGGTGTTCGCTGCAGCACGTCCATCAGGTTCGTGATAAAGAAGTTGTTCTGGAGTGCGGCCACCCCTTTCTCGGGCAGGATGGAGGTCTGACGGCACACTGGGCAGGAGAGGGTTAAACTGTGGGCAGGTATATAGTTCTGCAGGCACCTGTCACAGAAGCAGAGGTGGGGGGACACTCAGCACAGCAGGCTCAGGGGACAGAACCACCACTTCTCGAGACCACTCTTGCCTGGTTCTCCTTTGCTAGGAAAATAACCTTTCAGAAGCCAAGAGGTAACCTAAACTCACACTGGCCCTCTCAACTGATCAGGAAAATGATGGTGCCCAATGAAAAGAAAAATGTCATTGACTTTGGAGGTGTTTTCTAGAGCCACGGCACACAAAGGGTGGGCCAGACGCAAGCAGTGTCAGCCCCATTGGAGCACATTTGGTAGAAATGCAGAGTCTTGGGTGCCTCACTCCGCACCTGCCGAATCACATCCCCGTGGGACTTGCACACATTGAAGTTTGAGAAGCATGGGTCTACAATATCCAGCACTGGGCTCATAAATGTATGGACTTTTTTACAATGGGAAGAAACATGTCAAATGTTGTTGCTAGCACTGAAATTTTTTTTAACATACAAAATCATAATCAGACATTAAAGGCGCATCAGGCCGGGCGTGGTGGCTCCTGTATTCCCAACACTTTGGGAGGCCGAGGTGGGTGGAAGGCTTGAGTCTAGGAGTTTGAGACCAACTTGGGCAACAGAGCGAGATTGCGCTTCTACAAAAAAATTTTTTTTAATTAGCAGGGCGTGGTGGCGCATGCCTAGTCCCAGCTACTAGGGAGGCTTAGGCAGAAGGATCATCTGAGCCCAGGAGGTGGAGGCTGCAGTGAGCAACGATCGTGCCACTGCACCCCAGCCTGGACGACAGAGCAAGACCCCAAATAAAAAAATAAATAAATAATTAAACAAACTAAATAAAGACACATCAAAGTGAAAATGTTTGGTTGAGGCAGGGGGAGGACACCCAGAGTGAGAGCCACACCACTTCTTGCCTCTCCTTAACGGGTATCAACTTAATTCATTTAATTAAAGAAACACATCACTAATAACGACTCACATATATGGTGCTCACTAAATTCAAATTACTTCCAATAAGCCGGTGAAGGAGGTATTATTATGACACCTTTACACAAAAGACAGGCAGAGAGAGGCCAAGGGTACTTAGCTGGTCAGGGGCAGAACAGGAAGTCAAACCCAGGCAGCTGGACACCATAATCTAAGTTCTAAATAACCAGACTATACTATTAAATAGATATTTATGTGGGTCAGAGTATGCCCAGCTTGCAAAATAGCTCTGGTTTGCTCTCTGGGGGCTATCAACATTATGTGTCAAGCAGACACCATGAAGATTGATTTTATTATTTCAATCGTCTTAGCCAGAGCTTAGCCAAACAGAATTCAAAAACCACTGAGTCTGCCCCATTTCCTTTATCTTGCAGATGGAAAAGCTGACATCAAGGGGGCTCACTGATCTCTGTGTCATGGAGGTAGCTAATGCTGAGTCACCACCAGAAGTGAAATGGCTTTTGCTAAGGTCACTAATGACATC
>CAUYQG010094535.1:0-44165 GCA_963574415.1 Tarsius wallacei
TCCCTGATAGTGAGCCTTTGAACTTGTTCCAACTTGTACTATTTTAACAGTACCATATCCTTGTAACATATATCCCTATGCATATGACTGATAATTTAGCACACATTCAAAGACATACATTTAGCCCTTTGTACGCGGAGACATTTCATGGATTATCTGCCAGCAACCTGACTATATTTTTAAATAAACAGTGAAAAATGAATTATTTCATATTAAATAGTATAGCTTTGGAACCAATTATTTTATTGTAAAGATATTTGACTTATAATGGAATGTTGGACATTGAAGAACTTATTTATGACAAAAAAATCAAAATTTTATATCTTATATTTTTCTAATGTGTAATAATGTGTGAAACAATCAACATGCATTACAGGTTCATTGATACATGTTGTGCAATAGTCATTCATTTGACGTCTTCCACCTGGTATTTTTTTATTCGAGCAGACAATGTAGTCTCATTTTTTTCCTCTCACATTAATAATATGCAATTTATTGTCCAGTCTGTTGTTCAAAGAAGATGTGGAAGGACACACTCATGATTCCTGAAAACCAATTCTCAACTGATCGATCAGAAGCTTGAGAAATTTCAGATGGGACACAGGTTTTTCATTGTTTGCTTGTTTTTTTGACGCTCAGCACAGTATACAAGAGTTAATAACACATATTTCTAGTCCCCAGAAGGATAATTTTTTACCATTTTAAAGATTTTCACAAAAAACAATATGTAGAAGCATATTGATCTGCACAATCCATAGCACCCTTATCTGCAATGTAATTTAGAATCATTTCAGGCTTTTTGACAGATATAATATTTTTACCACATAATGTCCTTGTGGGAAATTTCATTCCTGCATAATTTCAAGTGCTGAGAATTGTAACTATTCTTTTGTCTTTCCACACAAGAAGAGTAAGATTATTTTTCCTATGTGCTACTGTTTTCTTCGTGAAAATCTTTGGCTTTTTGATTTGTGCTGGTATTCCCTTTTGGTTGATTTTAATTCTAACAATAAGATGACATTTCATCTTTAGTACCTCTTCTGCTAGGACAATACTAGTGTAATAACTGTCAGTAAACATGCGGTATCCCGCTGCAATGGGAACTTTTCCAACAACTTTTTATATAAATGTAGTGGAATTCTGGTGCTACTGGAAGATCAGGTCGAATTATGTTTTCAGATGTTATGCTGCCATTGTAGGAAAGTATTGGAAAAAAAGTACCCTATTTTTGAATCAGCTAGTGTATAAATGCATATACCCCAATTGGTAGGTTTATTTGGATTGTATGTTATAAATAATATTTGCCCATTAAATTGAACAATGGATTCATCAACACAGATTGCCTGACCTGGTACAAAATATTGCAAAAATTTTGAATTGATATATTCTGAATAATCATTGGTCTTTTGAACACGAGTTCTGATCATCCCATCACTCAGTGCAGATGTTTTCAAATGAAGCATCCAGAGGATTTGCATAAACTTTTCTCTACTGAATGTTTCCAAAAAGAAGAGTAGTTTACCATTGAAAGCAGTTGACCAGTACTCTTCCAAATTTGTTACTGCAATAAAAGCTAAAGAATAACTGCAATAAAAGCTAAAAATCCCTGTCGGTCAAATCATACCATTTATGTCAATTTGATTTGTGTGATAGCTGCTTTTTCCTTATTTTTTTTAAATCTGCATAGCAATTTGTATCTTTTATTACACTACCCACTAATTCATTTGTAAATTACAGAGTAAAATAGTTAATCGATTCTCTTATATTACTTGCTATTTGTGGTCCTATTACTTGAGGATGTACAACAAATTTATTCTCTCCAGAAGATTGTCTTTTTCTGTAACATCTTCCCATTCTTAGTTTGATCATACATTCTACTTCTTCAAAACTTCTAACACTTTCATCGTTATCACTTTCTATTACATACATTGGCTGATATCACTATTGCTACTATTGTTTTCTTCCACATCAGTGTTTATTTTTTCTAACTTATCTGTATAAAAGTTTAAATCTAGTTCATCTTTGCTGCTGCTTATATTATAACTCTCACTTTTGTCTTTTCATTTTTCCATTGTTGTGCACACTACACAAATGGATAAAAAATTTCTAATTGTAAATTAAGAACTCGTGAAATGAAATTTATCCAAAGTATATTGCTTTTCTAATTTTACTTTTGTGACTTAGTGCAGTTAGATATATTCAATCTGTGCTGTTCGATACTTCAATACAATCTGCCTTCAACTTTGAAAGTCTCTTAAGGTCACAGTAACTTGCTTATCTATCTTGTCAAGCTGTGCCATATGTTACAAAGGGTATACCCACAGGTGCCTTTCTTATACAAACACTGTTTATCTCTACCTTCTTTTACAAAGAAATGTCAGCACCACTCTGAAAGCACTTCACATGTTTCCTTTCTACATAATGCCAGCTGATTTTTAAAATTTATGCCTCAGTATATATTCCATCGCTCTATTTGCTTTTTCATGTAACTTAAATGGAAAACTTAAAGAAACAAACATTTTTGAAAAATTTGCGCTGGCATGTTTGTCTTGTATAATCACCAGCAATCTCTTTATGTCCCCTAAAAGGGGACACCCGAGTAGTTTAGATTTGCAATGTCTCCTCAGTCAGTGGGGACATCTGAGTGCAAAGGGCTACAATACATTCTATTGTATTCTGCAGAATACATTCAAAGAAATGCATCAATGTAATGTACTGCAACCTGGTCATAACCTCATGGCTGTGCTTAAACTGCCCTCTTCTAGGACACCAAACATTTCCTCATTGCCTATTTCAATAATTCCTTCTCCATCTTCATTCTGTTCAGTCTTTTCCCATTTCTTCCGCCTATAAAATGCCTTTAGGCTTCAGTGAGTATCTCCTACCTCCTCTTCCTACTTCCAGGATTCAACTTGGGTGCCAATTTTGAAGAACTGGTAAGACTATTAGGAGTAGCCCCAGTAGGTGAGAGTTTTTGAAACCACAAAGTTTGGCAGGAGACTGTATGATCAATAGTTAACAATGTTTCCCAATGCACTGATGCACTGGGGTTAGGAGGGGAGGAGTGGGAAAGATTGTAGCAAGAGTGTCAAACATTTGCCATTACTATAACTAAAGATTGTTAAACTAGAGGATATAGATCAGGAGATTTCCCCTGAAGGTTTCAGAGTGAAATCCTCAGGAGCTTTCATGAATCCCCTGGAGTTGTATGCAAATATTTGTGTGATGTTCATTTTTCTGAGGAGAAAAAAAAATCATAGTTTTTGTCACTAAAGGGATGTAGGACCCTCAAAAGGATTAAGAGTCACTTCTATGAACAATTTTCTAACGTGTTCCTCAAGGGGCCTTATGGAAGTCATGGTTTGGAAAAGAAGAAGGTCAAGTGATCCAGTAATTACCAACCAGGCTTACACATGCAGTGACATCAGGAAGACGCAGGAGGTCCCTGTGAGATTCTTCGGGGAGAAACACAGGGTACCCTTACACCACCCTTTGGGCCTTCTCAGCGTGACTTAGCTGAATGGAGAAAGCGGGCTGGCAAGTTGAGAGGAGGTGCAGCTGTTTTCCATGATGTGCATTTCACTCTTTAACCCTGTTTTCCCAACCCTCTCCTGTGCAGCTCTGCCTCAACATCTCTCAAAGTTATTCCTAGCTATCCAGTACCCAGGAAGCCAACACAGGGCATTACCAGAGACCTCTCTCCAGCTGTGCCCCAAAGCACAGAAATTTGTGACATCTGGAAATTTGCACATCTGGAAAATCATGCTCAGGCCAGCTACCACGATTTACTCTCAATATGAGTTGCTTCTGCCCTTTCTGTCTATTGTAGGCCTCTTTAATTATGGTGGCTCCATCTAGATCTCCTTATCTTAGTGACTATCAATGTTTTGAATTCCTTGCTTTTTTTTCTCCCAAGCTTAATGAGAAATATTTCCTGTCAACATTTCTTCTATCCTCTCTGGTGACTGTAACTCCAGCCATTATGTTATCTTCAGTGAATTTCATTGAAAATAATGGATGTCTCATGTTCCAAGATCACTAGTGCAGATTTTAGATGGAGTAAGTTTGAACTTCAGACTCCATCACATTCTCAGGAGACCTCCCAGAATTCAGCCTAGAAACTGTATTTCTAAGTATATCATGGTCATAGTTCCACCCTGTGCCTTGACAGATCACATTGGAACTCTTCCAAGAATATAATTTCTTGAGACCAATTTAATGTCTCATTAAAGTTTTAATCTGCCTCCTGTTACCCATGAAAGTTTCTAACCTGTGCTTTTCAAGTACCATTCAATCTTCCAGAGGTTAGATAATTTTCTCCCATATGGTTACATGGAAAATTGCTTCATGCAAAAAAAAAAAAAGGCCACACATCTCACCCTGGCAGCAACTCATGAGGCCCTACAGTTTGATGTTCTTTCCTTCCAAAAGTTACATGCATTTCATTCTTTAACCTTCCACATGGACATGCACCCTGGACTCAGATGTCCTGAGTTCAAAATCTGATTCTTATATTTCCTAACCATGTGACAAGCTGATTAACATCTCAGAGTTTCAGTTTCTTTTATCTTAGAGTGACTGACTGAATTAAATTGCATGCGTTACTAAATATTTAGCAAAGTGCCTGGCCCATAGTAAGCATTTGCAGTAGGCAGAATGGCCCCCCCAAAATGCCCATGCCCTAATCTCTGCAACCCAAGAAAGAAACAACTCAAGTGTAGTTTAGTTTAAGGACTTTCAAATGGGGATATTATCCTGGATTATCTAAGTGGGCCAAATCTAGTCACATGAGTCCTTAAAAGTAGAGAACTTTCTCAGGTTAGAGGCAGAAGGATACAACAGAAGGAAAAGTCAGAGAGATGCAAAACATAAAAAAGACTCACTGTTATGATCTGAAGAATGGAGTGGACCACCTATGGGGGCTGCAGATAGACCTCTAGGAGCTAAGGGCAGCCCCCAGCTAATGGAATCAGGGCCCTCAGGCCTACAACTGTAAGGAACTGGTTTGGCCCACAATCTGAATAAGCTTAGCCAGAGATTCTTTCTCAGCCTAACATAAGGAGTGGCAGCCCTGCTGACACCTCAATTTTAGCCTGGAGAGACCCATGTTAGACTTCTGTCCAACAGAATCTGTTGAACAATAAATTTGTGTTGTTTTAGCTGCTAATTTGTGGTAATTTTTTTTTTTTTTTTTTTTTGAGTTGGAGTCCCACTCAATCACCCAGACTGGAGTGCAGTGGCCACTCCCAGCCACCGCAGCCTCGACCTGCTGGGCTCCGGCGATCCTTCCGCGTCAGCCTTCCAAGTAGCCGGAACTACAGGCGCGCACTACCACGCCCGGCTGATTTTTTGATTTATTGTAGAGATGAGGTTTCGCCTGCCCAGGCGGGTCTCGAACCCACGGGCTCAGGCAATCCACTCACCTCAGCCTCCCAAGGCGCGGGATTACAGGCTAAGCCACCGAGCCCGGCTAATTTGTGGTAATTTTTGATGCCAGCAATAGAAAACTAATACATGCTCAGCAATACTGGTTATGATTTGCTGGTCACACTGGCCTACATAAGATTCCCCAATGCCCCTGCATCCCTCTTCCAGTATGGTAAGGCAGGGTAGCTAGCACAGGTTAGACATAGATAGATAAATTTCCCATAGGTAGGCAGGCTTTAGGAAGGTTTCAGACATTTTTAAAATTTTATTTTACCGCAAGCCAAGCTGGCAGTCTACCCCACCACCTAAGCAAGTCAAAAGAAAATGCCATCAGATGTAAGAATAGGACAGCCCAATTCTTCAATTTATGGTTTAGCATAACAATCACTAAAAACCTTTCAGGTTCCCAGTTGAAGGAGAAGGCAGAATACCACCCCTTGAACCAAAGCCATAGAAATGATAATAAGACCACCTTTTAGCTTATGAACTTGTGAATTGGAAACGTCTGGCAGGTCTCCTGCAAAAGACAATATGGTCAGGAAAAGACCACCCCTCCCCTCCTCTCCTCCCATCAGAAGCCCAGAGATGTCAACCTCCACAGTGATAGTTACCTGGGTCCCACCCTCTTTAGCATATCAATCATTATGAAGGTATATCAGGTCTATTATAAAAAGGTTGGTTTCTCTGGCCCCTGCCAGCTCTAGCATATCTCCTTTTCTTTCCTCTCTTCTTTTTCTAATAAACTTTGTTTTAAAACTTTGTTGGCCACTTTAAAATTTATTTTAGAAACGAACCAAATAATCCATGAGTTTTGCACCCTGTCCCACCCAGCATCATTGAGAAGGTCTCTTCCCTCAAACAGCCACCTTCCAGGCCTTGTTTAATCCTCCTCCTCCAGGTTGTCTTTCATGATCCTTCTACGAGAATCAATCAGCCTTGAGCTTCCAGAGAACAATATTCTATGTGTTCCTCCTTCCAAAGTCAGCTTTCTATTATAGCTACTTACTACCTGTCTACCCAACTCCATGGCAAGACTCTGTGTCTGGCTCATCTAGACTTTGCCCTGCATATTTATTACAGACCCCTTTCTTAGGTGGCTGCAAGGGGAAAGGAAAACTAACACTTATCGAGAGTTTCCTCCGTGACAGACCCCCTGTGCAGAAATTATCTTATTTAACTCTTATAAGAACCCCATACTTTTAAAATAGTTGTCTCCATAAGACAAATTTGCCCAAAGTCCAACAGCCTCTGAGAGGAAAAGCTGTGATCTGACTTGTGGTGAATTCAGGACTGCTTAATTCTAAGTGGGTTGCTCTTCCTGCTATATTATGGTGTTTCTCATAAATACCACCTTTGTCATCATCACAATGAACATTCATATAGCCCTTTAGAGAGCAGCTCATACTCACAGCAACTCTTTGAGGAAGGGTTTATTATCCTAATTTTAAAGTTTACACAGTCCCTGAGAGACACAGTGAGGATTTAAGCTCAGGATTTCTGACTGCAAAAGTACTTAAGTGTTTTTTCCACTACACCAGTTAACTTCAATCAATGATGACGAATTCAGTGCTGTGCAGCACTGGGTTTGCGTGCATACTCTGTCTTTTCTAAAATGACTGCAAGGCAGTATTTCTAGCATCTCTGAGTCAGAGGTGTTTCTCTGTTTTGATTATATGTGCCACACCTCCCAATGCCAGGTCAACTGCAAACTACATTTGTGTCATGTTGGCTGCTTCCAGATCACACACCCAGACAGGGAATGAAACAGATTCTGACACCCACTTCTGAAGCCTCTAGGGCCCTCCGCAGATGAACCAGCTCAAATTCCCCTTTGTTTAGGATCTTCTGGTCAATTTTTTAATCAATATGACTTCTTTAAAAATTGTGGTAAAATATACATATCATGAAATTTATCGTTTCAACCATTTTTAAGTGTGCAATTTAGTGGCGTTAAGTACATTCACATTGTTGCATGACCGTCACCGCTATTCCTGCATATCTCTGGATTAATTCATCTCCAATCAGAAACTCCACACCTCCTCGAGCCCCGGCAACAACCGTTCTACTGCTTGTCTTTAGGAATCTCTTATAGTGGAATCATACAATATTTATCCGTGTGGGTCTGGCTTATTTCACTTGGCATAATGTTACCAAGGTTCATCCATGCAGTGGCATGTGTCAGAATTTCATTCCTTTTTAAGGCTAAATAATATTCCGTTGTATGTATATGCCACATTTTGTTGATTCTATTCAGTTGTTAACGGACATCTGAGTTGCTTCCACCTTTTGGCTATTGTGAATAATGCTACCCTGAACTTTGGTGTAAGAGCATCTCTTGGCTGAAATTGAAAGTCCCTGCTTTTATTTTGTATATGTTCCCAGAAGTAGAATTGCTAGATCATAAGATAATTTTATGTTGAATTTTTTGTTTTCTACAGTGCCTATAACATACTGTTTTCTGCAGTGCCTATAACATTTTACTTCACACCCCTCAGCAGTACCCAAGAATTCTAATTTCTCCACATTCTTGCCAATAATTTATTTTCAATTTTTCTGATAATAGCTATTCTAGCGGATGTGGAGTGGTATTTTTTTTTGTTTTTGTTTTTTTGTTTTTTTGAGTTGGAGTCTCACTCTGTCACCCAGACTGAAGTGCAGTGGCCACTCCTGGCCACTGCAGCTTCGACCTGCTGGGCTCCGGCGATCCTTCCACCTCAGCCTTCCAAGTAGCTGGAACTACAGGCACGTGCTAATATGCCCGGCTAATTTTTGATTTATTGTAGAGATGAGGTCTCGCCAAGTTGCCCAGGCAGGTCTTGAACCCGCAAGCTCAGGCAATCCTCTCACCTCAGCCCCCAAAGCACTGGGATCACAGGCTGAGCCATCGAGCCCGGCTTGGAGTGGTATTTTATTGTGGTTTTGATTTTCATCTCTGATGATTAGCGATGTTGAGTATCTTCTCATGTGTTTATTAGCCATTTGTATGCCTCTTTTGGATAAATGTCTATGTAAGTCCTTTGCCCATTTTTTAAAAATTGTTTTTTGTTTTTGTTGTTGTCAAGGTGACTTTTTAATAAGTAAACTTTTATTCATTTTTTAGTTTCAAAAATAACACATCAACTATTAAAAAAGAAATTAAAAATCAGATTTAATTCTACCACCCAGAAAAGCAAAGGAAGTTACTTTTAAATTAAAATGTTTCTAGAAGTAGTTTAAGGATTTTATATCTAATACTACAAAAATGAACATAATAAATATATAATAATGCCTTTCTTTATTTAGGGACCTACTGTTTCACAACCAATTTTTTTGGTTTGATTTTTTTCTTTTTTTTTGCGTGAATAAAAAAATCCCTTTTGCATTTTGCTTATTATTATTATTTTTTTTTGTAAAGTCTCCAGGGTTACTTGTTACCTTCATAGTTGTTTCATTAACTTTATTACCAGATGAAATAGGATTTATATTATTCCTTAATTATAAATCCACTTTCTAATTCCATTCTCTAGAACTGATTTCATTTATCTTTACTTCACACAAGTTAATGCAAATACCCACTTCTATACCCCTGAAATGTACATCCAGCTCTGCTGATTCTACAAAATTCTTATTTGCTAAATGGTCCCAGCCTGCTTTCCATCAAAAGTTACAATATTGTTTTCATTGCCTCCTCTTCTCCATACTACTGGGCTCTGGGTTCCCTGTGAGCAGATGTAAATGATAGTCGATGCAATGACATTTTCCTATATTTAGACTACCAGTCCTTCCTCCAGAGAGTTTGACTTAATGCAGCATTTTCTATTTTTGTAATTATATATAACAATAACAAACATTTTTTCAAAGCCCTCAACCTCATGGTGTTGACTCCCTCACTTTTCTGTGATCTGTGGTCCTATTTCAGGATGCCTCAATTTAGGTGACTAGATGTTCTCATGTTTGTACTTTTCATAAAGTGAGGACATTGCTTTTTTTTCTATCTATATGGTTCTGCTTTAATTACCTGAAAAGTGAAACATTTAATCAAATTTTATTTTTAGAGTTTGTGCCTCACTCTTCAGTTATAACAGAGTCTATTGAATAGACCAATAGGTGCTTTTTGATAATCTGCCTTGGTGTATTATTTATCACCTACTGAAGTATGCCATGAGTATATGCTATATGTCTAGTAATAATAACAAAAACATTTTATATTTGTATTTACTATGTGCCAGACATTGTTCTAAGTACTTGACATAAATTAATTTCTTCATCACAACAAATTTGTGATAACTTAATTGTCTTCATTTTACCAGTGAGGACATTGAGATATAGAACTATTAAGTATATTGCCCAAGGTCACATGGCTAGAAAGGGACACAGACATAGTTTGTACCTAGACATATTAGATGTTAGTTTGGGTGTTGGTTCATGGGGCATGCCAATGGCTGTCTAAATATATAGGAGGGAAACTAAAAAAAACCCCAGGAATTATCTTTTGGAGGGTGGGCCCCTTGTAGTACGGACTTTCCCTGCTAGGTAAGTGTTCTAGGAACCCATCAGCACAGTGTATAGCTAGCATTGTTGTGAAAGGCTGCATTTGGTGTCAGTGAATTTTTTTGTGGCAAAGAGGTGACTGGTTCTTCCACCATGACAATGAACCTGCCCACGCTGAGCTGAGTGTTCAGCAGTTTTTAACCAAAACCACATGACTCTAGTGTCCCACTCTCCCTATTCACCCAGTCTCTCCCGGAGTGACTTTTTTGTTTCCCTGGATGGAAAAAGTCCTCAAAGGGAAACATTTTGCCCATGTGGAAGAGGTGAAACAAAAAAACAGCAGAAGCACTAAAAGGCATCAAAATTGATGAGTTCAAAAACTGTTTTGAGCAGTGGAAAAATTGTCTTGGTGGGCATATTACATCAAATGGAGAGTATTTTGAAGGTGATTGAAGTTAAACATGTAAGAATAAATACACAATTTTTTGTAAACACATTCTTTTTGAGGTCCCCTTTGTACATAAATTTGCAAATGAGTATTTGTTCTTTCAATAATTAATCAGAAAATGTGTTCATTTATTCAAAAAGCACGTATTAAGCATTGATTCTATGCCTCTATTATGATAGACACCATGAAGAAGAAATTTAGCAAACCAGTATCTAAACTAGAGGAAACTTAAATCTAGCTGAGGAGACCTAAGATATAAACATGACACAAACAAATAACAATAGAATCTACATTTGAGTAAAAGATTGCATAGAACAGCTTATCTGTTGATACCAGAAATCATAAAATGAAAAAAAAATGTAGGATCCATTTTGTCAAGGTAGTACAATGGACCTGCATTATAGCATGAGTAAATTAAAGAAGAAAAAAGGAAATTTTGAGACTATGAATTCATTCAATTAATTAAAAATATATATTTATTGAGCACCCACCATGTAACAGGCATTGTTCTTGCTACTAATTGTCAAAAAATTGTTAAAACATAGAATGTGTTATTGAGAGAAATGTTTGCTTTGAGGCAAAAACACCACATGATTCCAATGTCTTGTTATGAAAATTTCCCTGAGTAATGTTAACAGTGGATAAGGGTGTAGGAAATCTGCCTCAGCCCCTGCATGGTAATACAGTCTGTGGGAAAGGCCCTTAAGTGACTGTGACCAATATTTTCCACTTCTTCCGCATTTGAATCATGACGCTTTTGCTCTGTTCGAGTGAGGTTTTTTGCTTGTTTTACTTTTTGTTTATTTGCTCTACTTGCAGGCTGGGAAGGATTGCCCTAAGGCGATCTTTCTTGTAAGTGGTCTCAGGATTCCACTCAGGAATGTAATTTATCCAATACATTTGAGACCAAAGGACCAATGGACATCTGTTAGTTAGTGCTAACTAACACTTATGTAGGCATTGCTCTAAAGTACTACATAGATATTAATGCCCTTAAACTCCACAATAACCACACCTAGAAGTAGATGATCCTCCCAAGTAAATACCATAATAATCATTCCCAGAGCCCGTAAGCAGCGGAGCTGGGATTTGAACCAAGGGACTTTGGCCCTAGAGCCTGTGCTCTGAACTGTGACAACACAAGACCTCTCCAAACAACTTTTTATTCCTCCCTTCCTCTACTGTAGTCCCAAGTACTGAGAGATTGGGTCATCCTAGGGGACAGAGAAAGGAAGCACAGGGCTTTATGGGAGAGGTAAGTCAGGGAGTGTCATTCTAGGAACAGAAACAGAAGCCAGAAGTCCATAGGATCTACAGTCTCCACCTAAGAGGACTGGAGTTAGTTCCTTTTCCAGGGTTCTCCAATCACCCTGTGCCTTCCCCATCTCATGGCACTGCCAGTCTGCATTGTAACTATTAGCCCAATTCGTTCCTCCAAGGGGCAGTGAGTTCTTCCAGGACAGGGCTGGTATCTAGGTCAGCTGAGTGGTTCCTCTGCAGACAGTGGCCAACAGCAGGAGGGCAGGGACCTAGGCCATCCCTTGAGCCATTGTGATCCTGGGTCCTAAAACCATGTAATTACAGCATAGGTGATCACAAATGAGTAGAGGAAATAGACCAGGAAACACCACAACAAGCACTTGTAAGATTTTTTAAAATATCTCTAATTTATTTACCTTTTGTATGTTTCCACTTGGTACAAAGGTCCTCAAACTTGATTCACCTGAAGAGTTTAGTAAGAAAGCACATTTTGGGACAAACCACCGAGATTCTGAATCAGTTGGTTCATGTGGTTTTCGGAAATATTTCACATGTATGTATAACCAGAAAAGTACACATATCATAAGTACACACCTTTCTGAAGCTTTGAAGACAAACGGAATGTATCTATATACCCAATACCTAGATCAAGAAACAGAATATTATCAGAATAGTTTGGGGAGCTTTAAACAATCCCGATAATTCTTACATAAGTCCCCTGAACACTAAGAAACATTGCAGGAGTGATTAAAAATAAGACTCTTAAAATGAAAGCCACTTGTGTGCATTTTTTAGGATAATGAGGACAAGAGAACTGGGGAGAGTAATTCCTTGGCCACCAGGACCCCCAGGGACTTGGACTTGGGGTGAGGAGTGGGGAAGGTCAACTGAGTTCCCAACTGACTTTTCGGATACAAGCAGTGGAGTTTATAAACTCTGAACACCTGAAGAGGGGCCCTGATGACTCAATGGGAGAAAAGTTCATGGCTGCCAGCTGCAGGCCTTCATATTATTAAACTGCTAGAGCAAATAAGCTTTCATAGCAAAGACAGAGGGGTCTCATGGGCCTTAGTCATTGAGTCACCAGTTTAAAAATGATGTGTGTCTCTCCTACAGGTTCTATCTGAACTCGGCTGGATTGAGGCTTTAGAGATTTCATATTTTCTCTTTCTCTCTCTTTCACTCACTCACACACATACAGACACACACACACTTATACACACACACACACACACACACACACACACACACACACACCCCAACCCCGCAGATTTTCTTGGAATGTTCTTTCCCATGCTCCAATTAAGGTCTTTTACTATGGGTCAGGCTCTTTTCAATTCTTGAAATACTTCTCTTTTTCCTCTTACTTTTTCTTCAACTTTTTTTGTTTTCTGATGTTCAGGCTTAATGACAAAACTAAAAGTTGAAACCTAACTCTCTACAAAAGTTGAAATATTGGGTGATGGGAAAAGAAGAGATGGTGTTAGCTGTATTATCTCTGATTCACCCATCAGCAGATTCTCAGAACACCAGAAGCAGCCTGAGTGATCCAAGCTGCATCTGTACTCTCCTCCACCCTGCATTAAAAGTCCCCCAGAGCCTAGCTTTCTAGCAAGTACAGATATAGAGAGGGGGATAGAGAGGGGGAAAGGGGAAGTCATTTTGGCACTAGACCTTAAAAAGTGTCTCTAGTTTTCTAACGTTAAATCACTAACTATCCCTCCAACTTAAAAAAATTTTTTTTGAGTGTTGTATATTAAACAGAGGGTTGGAAAGTGTTTTATTTATTGGATTTGGCTCCTGAATTCTTTCCCCCAAATTTGTTTGCGGTGGGAAAAGAGCTGAAAATATTTCAAAATAAATTTTCCTGGGCCCTATAAAGATTTAAGATGAATAAGATGAGTAAGCTTTTTGCATAATTCCTTGTTTCCCAGCCAATCAGTAACCAAAATGACAGTCTCCATCCGGTGGTCCTATGGAGAGCTCAAGTATAGTTCACTCCCAGAAAATAACACAGAGGGAACTTTTCACATTCTAGTGTTGATTTACTTGTTCACTCATTTATTTATTTATTTATTCATCTAATTGTTATTGAGTGTGTACTATGTGTCAAGCACTATGGTAGGTGCAGATCACCAAATGTAAGCTCCCTTCCCTGACCTCTCCTTTTTAATCTCTTGGTAGAGGTACCCAAATAAATGAAGGAAATACATATCTTATAATCATCTTCTTTCCCATCTATCTGCCTCAGTCTTCCCTGTGACCCATTAAGAAGTTGCATAATCGAGGAAAAAGTTATCCCCCTCCCAACCTGGATCTTCTATCAGTGTTGTTGCTGGCATCTGTGCTTTTTTCTGAATGACTTTCATGAGGCCAAGGAAGGTCAAGAGGCTTTTGGGGCTTCACAAATCCAGCTGTCATATTGCAGCAAGCCCATAGGTTCATAAGAACTGATGATTACAAGACCTGTTGATTGTACGGGGACAACTAGCTCTGGCTAGACCCATACAACCATCTGCTTTGAAGAATACAAAATCAAGTATTCCACCCAGGTTGTCTTTTCTAATTTTCAAACTTTTGCTCTCATTCCAAATTGCATTGTTACAGCAGTTTGCATCAGCAGGATAATGGTCATTCTGGAAAACTGAAGGAATGGCTCTGCCATACATTTAAAAGTATGCACACAGTGGTGTAGTTGTTGGTAACAACTTGATTCGGGCTGCACTTGTGTCTTTAACACTTTACACACTGACATTTTCTTCTTCATAAAATGGAGTTCAAACTTAAAAGTCTTATAATGGGATTTGACATTTTTCCTGTATACAGCTCAGGTGTGAGTACCTGGCTTTAAAGTGAATCCAGTATGTGAAAATAGATATACACCCATCAAATCAGGGGGCAAGAGATTCACTTCTCAGAATGAGTCTCTTCTTTACCAAAGGAATTTCGTAGTATTCAAACACTTCGTAAAATTTTAATTTAAATACACTGTTTAGACATCACAAGTACCGTGTAAAGAAATACTGTCCAGATCAGACAGATGGTCCATGTTATTTTTAGAGCCATTACCCCATTTCTAATGGAATCCAAATGATTTGTCAACATCTGGTTGGCATTCAGTGCTCTGTCTACATTGTTCTTTTAAAAAAAAATTTTTTTTTTTTTATTATATAGAACCAAGGTCTTTCCGTGTTGTGCAGGCTGGTGAACTCCTGGACTGAAGTGATTCTCCTGCCTCAGCCTCCTGGGTAGCTGGGACTACAGGCATGCATCATTGTGCCCCTACCTAGGTTGTTCTGAAGCAAAGTTGCTTCAAGACTTAGGTTAATAGTTATTCCTTTTTCTGGCCCTCTCAGACTACCCTTAACCCCTTTCCCAGAATTGAAATAGTTCTATTATTTGCGTAATTACTGCCCAATGTGAATGCTGTCCTAGAAATGATTTTGGTTTTATTCATTTTATGAGTTCAGCTATGTGCCAGGCCCTCAAGAAACTTGCCTAAACAAATTGTTGCAGTTGATGAGATGAAATGAAAAGGAGCCATCCATGTTCTGGATCAGTGTATTTTGGTTTATCAGAATGAGATCTGATTTTGGTCATAGGATAGTATTTTGTGCTGGCCTGTCTTTCCATAGTTTGGCTGTCTTCATGGACAAATTATTAAAATAATAATAGAAAATAAAAGACCAGGTGTGAGTCTAAGCCAATTAGCATTGATCTCTCATAGCCAAAGGGATTACTTTAGGAATATGCCGGTGACCTTTTCTGGCCAACAGGATTCAGGTCCAGGATGTTTGTTGGAACTGATGGGAAAAATAAACTCTCTCTTTGGTTGGATTTCATTTTCAGAAAATATGAGTTAGTAGTTTCTGGGGGTTGCCTTAAAGTATAGAAGAAAAACTGAGCCCCAGAGAAGTCTCAGTCCTGATGACATTATTTGAACCCTGGAGTCTGACATTTCAAAGACTAGAATCTATTTTCAGGACTTTTCAGTTAAGTGAATAGGTAACTACTTCTTTTTTTTTTTTTTTTCCTTAAGAATCAGGGTCTCACTCTATTACCCAGGCTGGAGTACAGTGGTGTGATCAGAGCTCACTGCAGCCTCAACCTCCTGGGTTCGAGAGATTCCCCCTGCCTCAGCCTCCTGAGTAGCTAGGAAAATGGCATGTGCCACCACACTCAGTTAATATACATTTTTTTTTGTAGAGACAGGTTCTCAATGTGTTTCCCAGGCTGGTCTTGATCTTCAGGACTCAAGCAATCTTCTTGCCTTAGCCCCCCAACAAAGCACTGGGATTACAGATGTGAGCCACTACGCCTGACTTCACTTCGTTATAGAGTCAAATTTTGGTGACTTTTTATTATTTCCTAATTAAAGACCCCTGACTCTCCCCTCCCCATGTGGTTTTTACATTAATTACCAAGATCTATGTTTTCTCCCTCCAGAATATCTCATATCCAGTGTGTCATCTCCATCTCAGTGCCCATAATCTAATTCAAGTTCTCATGAACTCTTGTTTAGACATGTAAACTCTGTCTCTCAGCCTCCACTTCATCCTCTTCTAGTTACCTTCCCAGAAGCTGCCTGGTAATTCTCATAAAATCCAAATATGAGACATTCATTGCATTGCCCAAAACCTTCACTGATTTCCCATTGCCTAATGAATGAAGTTCAAATTCCTTATTCTGACATTCCAGCCCCTCTATAATCTAGCTGCCTTCTACAACTTTTATTTTCTGCTATATTTCTCATGCAGTTTATACTCAAGGATTATGCAGTGTGGTCGGGATTTCAAGTTGCCGAAGCAAGATTGATAGCGAGCCCCCAAAGAACTTGCTCTTCCCATGTCCAAATCTTCCAGCTTCCACTTCAAGTGACACCTTGTCCGTGAAGCATTTCCTACTTATTTATTTATTCAACAAATCATAGCTGGAAACCATTTCTCCTCTGAACATGACTTCCTCTGAACACAGAGACTTGTCTCCTCATTCCTAGGAACTTTTCCTATTACTTCCTCTTATCTTCCTATATTTTACTTCAGTGACTTGTAGATATGTTTTATCTCGTGTGCTCTCTAGAAGTTTTCACTACTAGATAGCAACTGTCCTTCAGCATCCCCTCCCTTCATAGCAATATTTCATATATGTTTACTGAGTTGGCATAATGAAGGGGTGAGGAAAGTTGTTAATAGACTCAGAAAACTTACTTTATGGTGAATATTTTTTAAGAAACTTATAAACAGACCACCTTATTGACCTATCCTAACTTGTAACTTTCTATTGAAGTTCATGAGGATGCCTGAAAATTGGCCTTCTTATTTACTTTTGCCAGTACAAAAGTAAATTTTAGGTAACTGTTTGGCAAAACTCTTACAAATTCTAAATTAGCATCTTGATGAGATCAGGAACCACATATGAGCGTAATTGAAAGTGCCTCATGACCAACATTTCTCTCTGAATCACATGAATAGGTGCAATCACATGCACTTAAGTGGTGCGTTACAGTTTACAAATGTTTCTACAGACATTACATCATTCCTGTTTCACAACAACCCGGTGAGATCAGTAGGCTAGGAACTGTCAGCCCTGCATTACCAATAAGAAAAAGGTAAGGTCTAAGAGAGGCTAAGCACCTAGCAGCTTTCCATAACTAAGTAGATGACAGAACTAGGACTAAAACCCAATATTTCTGATCCTTAGTCCATTCCAATTATTCCACACTACTTAACCTAGGCTAACTAAGGTAACAAACTGACTTGCCAGCAACTGAATTAGAGGTCTGGGGAGGGGTACAATTTTCTTTTTCCCAAGAGACATGAGAAGCCTCCTTTTTATTTCTCGTGGATGCAATTATATATGGTGTTTACTTGTCACTTCTTCCTCCATCTTGCCAGAAGTCAGAAGGCAGAGCAAATACAGAAGAGGGCAGGCCAAGAAAAGCAGAGAGGGAGCCTTGAGTGCCCCTCATGTGGAGCCACCATGACCTTGAACTTCTTGATATGTGAGATAATCCATTTCCTTATTATTAACTAAGCCAAAGTGAGTTGGGTTTCCCATTACTTGCATCTTAACAGGAACAACATGGGAAACTTTATGATATATGAATTGGGTAGAGAATCCTGGGTTTCTGTCCTCTCCCCAATACTTAAACTAGGAATTTTACTTAATTAGTTGTTTGGAGTCTCAGATTCTAACCAGCAAATGAGGAAGATGAGTTGCTACTGCTCAGGGTTATTTGGTCTCATGCAATAAGTAGTGGGAAGTGTCTGGCACATGGTAGATTATGAATGGCCATTATTATTAAAGAGGACTCCTATTATATCAATGTCATAAGTACTTTTAGAAAACACTATTTAAATTATAACTTTACACAAAATATTTTTATTGACTCACACATCCTTTCTCCTCTAGTCAGGCAGGTATTAGAGTAAAGGTAAAGGTTGATTCCTATCAAGCTTAGATCAAGAATACCCAACCTCTGAGTGAACTTTATTTCCCTGAAGCTTGGAGATCACTGGGCAGGGTTAGGCAGGGATGAAAGTGTTGATAATAAAATTACAGATTGGAGCTGGGGTTGGGGGACTGCTACCAAGACTGGAATTTGCCTCGAAGTCAGCAATCAACCCTTCAAAGCTAGGCTAACAAATCAAAGGCTTGTCATTTATTTGTTTTTAATTTTCCCACAGGAAGGTTTTTAGGGATATAATAGTTCAGTTTTATTGCATTGAGAGAGAGAGAGAGAACAGCAAGAGAGAGCGATTGCCAGTCTTGTCCTGAAAAAAGCAGGTAGTTTGGATTACCTCATTTTACCAATATGCTATATATACAACTGTGAGATCATGGTGTTTTAGGTGTTTATACTTCCTGGGTCTTCATGGATTAAAGCCAAGTGACTTTCATTTTAACATTAAAACAAAAAATGTCATGTCATCTTGGAGTGGTGTCGCATTGCTAGAAGAGCCCATATTTATTAACAGCATAATCCTCGAGCCACTCTGTCTTCTGTTACCCTTCTGTTTGATGCAGTGGATGCACTGTTTGTCGGGAGAATATGTCCTTACTCTGACTGCACACAATTGCCCAAACAGAGCCTCAGTCAGTCTTGAATAAAGAGACAATATCTGTGTGTTTCAGAAAAGCCAGAGGACCCGAGATTGGCCCACGAGGTGAGCATGAGGCTTGTGAGTGCAGTGATATCAGAATTGTTTATTAACAGTTTTGATTTATGCCTTGATTTCCCAGGGCCAGCGACAATAATGGGAGCAATGACTTACATATCCCACAAGATCTAGGGGCTAAATGTTCGTCTCACTAATTTTAGTCTTCCGGAAACCCGGATAAAAAAGTCACTCCTTGAAGGAAATCCCTACCTGCAGCTGCTGGTGTCAGTACTGAAATCTCCTCCCAGTGTGACCTTCATTGCCTCTGCCAGCATGACAGGCTCCCAGAGCTTTAACCCTGCAAACACTCCTCTTCCAGGAGCACAGGCACAGAGCTGCAGTGGAGGGTCCCTGTGCTGACTCTGGTCTGACAGGCTTGCCTTCATGTGGTAAGTCCCACCTCACTTCCCCCAGCTTCCAGGAAACGGCTTTCCCTTGAACCATTGCAGCCCCAGAAGGGCCCCTATTATGTCAGGAGAGAGAGCTAGCCCTTGTGGCATTCTGCAGGACTTTGAAGTGAAGAGAACCCGGATGATTATTCTTGTGGTTTTCCTAATCTGTGTAATGAGGGTAGCCAGGTGAGCCTGTATTTGAACTAAAACAGGTTGCTCTTCTGGAAGAGGAGGAAACAAACTACTTCTATAGCTACAACTCCTCTTGCTTTGCCGCTGGGCTAGCCACCTTCAGCTGGCTTTCAAGTGTGACAAATTGCTGCTGTTTCCAGTGATGACTGTGGGGTGCCCCTCCCAAGCTGGCTTGTTGTTCAGCGACTCTCACCCCCACAAAGAGACCAAGGAAAACCTAGAAGCCTCAGACTGTGTCAATGAAGTGCTTAAATGATCTGCTGAAAGTTAAAAATAAGTCTCAAACTTAGCTACTATTGTCTGTTTTCAAGGTCAGATTGACTGATGAATTTAGTCAAAACAGCCAAACTAGCTTCCCTGTGACTACTTTTCAAAATGGCTCCAGTCACATACACAATGGCATCTACTCACGGCCCTGCTTCTGTGCTGGATGTGTAAGGCTACAAAGTAAGCAGAACATCTTGTCTTCCTCAGTTAGCTTTTACACCAGTAGCTATTCATAGAGTAATAATAATAATAATAATAATAATAATAATAATAAGCTGAATTCATTGGAGAATTCATGAATACATGTTAGTATTTTGATACATTTTCCAATTTAATCACCGTAACCTTGCTACAACCCTGTGAGGAGGATACTGTTCACTACTCCTATTTTGCAAATGAGGAAACAGGCTTTCTCAGTGTGCTGGTTATTTTCTGTCCGCCTGCCTCTCATCAGTTCACCCTTCACTGCCTGGCCCGTGCCAGGAGGCTGATCTGCACAGACTGTACCACCGCACTCCCTTGTGAGGTGACTCTGGTAGGCCAAGGGAGATCAGAGGATAGGAGGGTGCTTCTTTCCCACTCCCTCCCACCTTGGGGAACCATTTCTCACAACAGCTGCATCTCTCCATGGACTACCAGCAACTGCAAGCAGGCTCCCTCCAAGGTACTCATGCTCTCTGGGCTCTAGGACAGCATTTCCTTCTTTCTACCTCCCGCCCTAAGAGTAGTGATGGCTTCCCACTGTTACTAGACCCTGGGTGCCTCTCTGACTCGTTTCTTTCCTCAGCCCTGTCCTCACCTTTATAAGCAGTCACTTCAGTAAAATCTGTTCATTTGAGCCAATCTTGGGTGAATTGTGTTCCTGCCAAGACCCTGACTGATACTCCAATCAAAGAAGGTACAGAACAAAGATGCAAACTCATAGTATTCAATAGTAGAAGAGAGGAAATGTAAATGGTAATAAAAGAAATACAACTATAAGAGCCATGAGAAAGTTGTAGAAAGTGTTATGCGAAATCAAAGTTCAACAAAAATGCTTTATAGAGATGTGACATTGTGTTAGGCTTTTAAAAAATAGGTGGAATGTAGAAAGATGGATAAGAAAGAAAGGGTTTCAAATACGAACAAAGACAGCAAGGCCGAAAAGCACAAACCACATCTGGGAAACAGAAGTGGTTCAGTCCTAGGTGTGGAATATGTTTAGGATGTGTTTCTCAGACTGCATTCTTTGTGTGTATGTGTAAAATAACATTTATAATTTATTAAACATATTAAATATAACACCATATGTTGTTTAATATAATATTTACTATCCCTGGGTAGCATGTGCTTTTCTATTTTCCAATCCATTTCATTTATTTTGTTATTTTAATTTTAGAGTTAAGGTGTACATGTGACGATCTGCTGCATAAGTAAATTGTGTGAAGGCAAGATTTGGGCTTCTAACAAGCCCTCTCCTTGCCCAGTAGTGGGCAAGTCACTCAGTGGGTGTTTGTGTGGCCCTTATCTCCCCTCCCTCCTTTGGCAGTGCCCAGCATCTGTTGCTTCTGCCTTTGTGTCCACATGCCCAATTCAAACTGCATTCTTTGGAATTCTACTGTTCTATGAAATGTTACTACCATCTTAAAAAAAGATTCGTCTGTCAAATAAGATTGGGTAACTTTCAGGCAAACAAGCTTTACTAGATTGCTCTACTGAAGACTTCTCAGAGCATTGGAAATGCTAATGTGCATATTTAACTACCTTTTTTTTTTCCACTGGCAACTTATTAACATCTTCCAGAAGTGTGAGAAGAATAGAGTTTGAAAATCACATAATGTCCAGTATGATTCTATAATCCTGTGGGGCATTCTGGTAGAGCAATTCAGAACACACTGCAGTGGCCAGACTCAGAGCATGCTCAGAGCATGCTCCCAAGTGTTCTGCAGAAAATCAGTCAGAATGGCACAAGTCACGGACAAATGACACCTAGAACATCTTTATGTCACCATAGCATGAGTGGTGAAATATAATTGGCAGGGAGGGTGAAAATCAAATCTGTTGTCTCGACATAACCCTTGAGGAAATAGTGGTGAACAGACACTTAACAGATGTTCAGATTTATATTCTAGAGAATGTAAATCTTTTACCTGTGGTAAAAGTTCATGTACATTGTGTCCTACTCCTCATGGCTGGCGAGCCAAATTGTTTCAGATCTGATTTTTAAACTAGCTAGAATTTTATTTCTTAGTGTATTTAATCATTTATTCAATTACAGTTAAATGAGTCTTTACTAGGAGCCATGTTCTGTGCTAGACTCTAGCAGAAAACTATAACAACCATAAAGGAAAACAAGACAGAGTCCCTGTGCATAAGGGGCTCTGGACTGCTTGAGATTGAACATGTGAAGATAAATCATTACAACATAAGATTTAGTTTTAATACAATTCTCTAAAAACAAAAAATAAACTTAAATATCTAGCACTAAGGGGTCTGAAAGTCTTCAGAGAACAGTTGATAATTTGAGCTTAAAGGATGAATAGAATTTGCCGGAAAGAAAAGGAGAAACCTCATGAAAGACACAAATTTGAATATCCAGATCCCACATTTAGCCACATAAAGGCTTACTCCTTTTAAGAGAGAAAAGAAACAATCCGGTTTTGTGAATAGATATAAACTGAAAACAAAAAATAATTCCAAAACATTTTTTAAAGTTAAAGTTTCCAAGAAGGCTTTTTAAAATTATTAAGATAGAACATTTTAATATAAAAAATCTTCATTTTCTCTTTTGTTCTTGGTCATGAGATCCAGTATACAAGTTAGAGTACAAAAGGGAAGCCCCATACTGGCCTCAAGAGATGTTTTGAATTTGACCAGAGAAAATGAGAAACACATAGTTATTTTGAAATGTTTCTAATTTTTCAGTTTAGAATAGTGCCCATGGTATACAGGAAATTGCTAGTACTAAAGCTTATTTTTCTTCCTGATAACTTTAGATTGCTATATTCTAAGTAGGATTAGCGTAAGCTTTTCCTTGCTGTGCAGCTTTTTTTCTATCATGTGTACCAATGTGATAATTTAACTCTACGACTATTTCATACATTAAGTTTTTACATACACATATTTATATTTAGAGTGTGCTGACTACCTATATTTCCAAACACTTAAAATGAGTAAACTATACTTAACAGAAAGAGGAATTTTAAGAAAGGTTTAAATGCAGTGCAAATAAATTTGTTTTGTTTTATAAGTGCTATAGAGATTTTTGTTCATTTAGTGGTTTATCTTATTCGATTCGTTTTTTATTATGGAAGTTTGTTTTGGTTTTACTTTTCACCACAGAAGATTTTAAATCCAGCATTATAAAAAAAAAATCTGGTTTTGCCCTTGACAGATATATAGACCTTGCAATGTGAGTGGTTCAACGGATAACTGTTCAATGAATGAACTCATGGTGCCAGAAGAGATGGGAGGAGGAGACAAAAAATACAAACTTGGCTCCCATTTGAATTTGTGATTTTTCCTATGTTCGATACTAAGGCTCTCTTGTCAATAGATCAGACTGCAGACAAGATTTGGGATGTTGAACAGGAGTCCTGAGATAAATCTTTCTTAGAAAGCTTGGATTAAACTTTTTAGCATTGATAATATAACAGTGAAATTCATTCATTCAACAATTTAAAAAATCATTTGTCGAGCAGTCACAGTAGCAATAGTAGTAATGCTAATTTAGAATTTATTTTTTTGTGCTGAACTATATGCTGTGTTTTGTACTGATTATCTCACTGAATCCTTACAACAGCCCTAAACTAGTCCTATGTACAGATAAGTGAGGCACAGAAAGTCACATAACTTGCCCACATTTTCCCAACAAGTAAATGAATTCTAAATTGAATCCAAGTAAGACTCCAGAATTCCACATTTGTTTTGTTTTATAAGTGCCATAGAGATTTTTGGACTCCAGGACCCCACGGTAGACATTGTGGATATGTGGATACCCAAAGATAAAAGATGGTGTGGTTCATCTTTTCACATGGATCAGTGTCAAAAACCCAAAGAGTGGGTCATTTAGGCTTTCTTTCTACAGATGAGAAATCAAGGCCAGTGGGGGCGGCAATTTACCCAAGGTCATACAGCACCTGTATGGCTGAAACAGCTTTAGAATGCCCCCACTTCATGTTGATTCTCATTCCGATTCTCTTTTCACTCACTACTTTCAAACTGACTTAAATTGCTAAAGCGGCACATGGATCTTGTTCTCATGAAAAATAAGCACTGAAATTGAATTGAGTTTAGTTTAAAGTTGGCGTTGGGTCTCTCACCTTCCTGCCACCCTGAGTTTCCAATTATCATTCAGCCCCATCTTGTTTCCTGCTTTGAGGCCATTTGACAGGTCATTACTAAGTTATTACACAAGTGGAACAAAAGCAAGATAGAATCAAAAGGATGTTTAGAGCTGGAGTGATATCAGCAACAGATTCAACCTATCTATTGTCAGCTTGAGAAAAGGAAAGCGATGTAATACAACGGAGCTGCCTGAAGAATGGGGCAGACTGGGCAGAGGTCACAGCTGTGTTCTGGAGTCCTGAAGAATGGCACCAAGTGTACTATTTAGACACTTTGAACCTCAGAATCCTTGTCTGCAGAATGGAGAAAGCCATAATCCCTCTTTTACTATTTTCTTAAGGATTACATGCAATGAAATATATTTCATGGTGCCTGGAACATAGTACGCATTCAATAAACATAGCTACAATTATCACAATTTAATCCTAATTCTGTTCCCTTGTTCACACGCTGATTTTCTCATCTATACAGTGGATGTTTTTCTTTTTGTCTGTTACAAAGTAATCTGGTGAGCACAGTGGAATAATGTTCCAGATCTCCATCCTTTGAGCTTCAGCTCAAATTCTGTTACCTCAGGGAAGCCTTTAGCACCTGCCATAGAGGGAATGAACGGTTCCCTCTTCCAGACTCTCTCACTCATGCCTGTACCCTGATCCAGCCTACATCTCGTTTTCTCCTATATTTGATTGTATTTTGCTTATGTCTGTTGCACACATTATTTGAGGTGAAGGGTAGCTGCTTTTCACCCACAGCCCCAGTAACCTTATACAGAGTGGACAGTCAGAAAATGTGTGAGCCTTGCCCTGGTGCATTTTCAATAACTCAGTTGTTATGTGCATAGAAAGTATTTGAGAATTACAGTTAGAGTTGAACTGACTTAAGAAGCAGTGAGGATTTGTTGTTGTTGTTGTTGTTGTTGTTTCCCCCAGGGCAGGAGGGGAGGGAATGGCAAGTGCAAAAAGAAAAGCAAACATCTAGGCTCAGCATGAGGACACCTGCCATTTACACAAGATATTCTCTCCAAGGTCAAAGTATTCCACAACTCTGTTGTCCTGGTGGTAATCACAACAACAACCTAAGAGCCAGGTAGCATCCTCTCATTTTACTATTGACAGCTCCAGGGAACAACAGAAGTGAGCAGTGCATGTTCAAGTTCTGAGGCCCATGGGCCATCTGTAGGCAGAGCTCCTGCGTGCTAGCCACATGGATAGTGGGCAGCAGTCCCTGAGACTGGTTGAGGGACTATTGTGCTCTTGGGCCCTTCTGGGCCTCGATTTTGGTTTTTTGTTTTTCCCTCTCTGAATGGTAGGAATAATCATGTTCTCCAGGACTCTACCTTAGAACATTACAAACTACTAGTAGAAATGAGAAACAAATGTCAGGACGGGTTGAGGTAGTGCTGGAGGAGCACACGCCACAGCAGAGGTAAGGCAGGTTCTTAGTGCATGATAAATATAACAACAGATACTATTGCTTAAGGACTTACTCTACATAGGGAACTTTTCTAAGCACTCTATGTATAACCATTCAATTCTTAAAACAACCCTATGAAGCAGTCCTGATTTTACAGAGGAAGAAACTGAGGCATAGAAAATTGAAGTCAAAAACCACACAGCTAGTGTCAGACCCTGGAATGGTACCCACATAGTCGATGTCTTCCTATGGCCAACTTTTTAATTTTGTGCCTAGCACAATGTTTTGCATATAGTAAGTGCTCAATACAAATTTGTCTGGATTGGAGTAAATCTAGTAAAACTTGAGCATAGTTGAGAAGTCTCTCCCTTCTTCCCCTCCTTCCCACTCCTCCTGTAGCTCCTCCACTAAGTAAAGTACTTGACTTTGAATGGTGTTTCTTCAATTGGGAGCTACAGACTCTTGAAGACTCCTTAATTTTTTTTTTTTTTATAATACAAAATGAATAAGCACCTCTGGGTCATTGGTTCATACCAGGTACTGCTTTCTGATGACAGGGCCTGTGTGTACTAGTCTTTGACACCCAGAGTTACCACTTTACTAGTTATGCTAATAAGAAACAAGCAGCACAAAGTTAATCCCTACATAATGTATTAGAGTCGAGTGAAAGCCAAACATTACAATAACACATGGTGTGAACAAAAGAGGTGTGCTAGATGAAACAAACAGGTAGACAGTTGAGTCAGCTTGAGGGCCTCACTTATGATAGTGGTGGAGCCACAGAGGACCCAGGGGTACCCACAGCTCAGCCTCAGCACCATGTGATGCTGGTAGTAATCCAGAAAGCATTACTAATTTAGACATTCTCTCTCTGGAAGGGAATTTTTATATTTAATTTATAAATTTGCGTTTTATTTGTGAATTGTTCAAAAGTTGTAACATAAGTTTATATCTGGTTTTATGTCTATAAATAGTAATGCACCATCTTAAAAGAAAATAATTTAAGCCAAGACAGGGGAGGTCTAAGAAAATGTTACCCCTAAAATAGTGGAAAATATCAGTTTCCTTTATATTTAAGAAACAGTACACAACAATGTGCTCAGGGCTTTCCTATTTAAAATCAGTTGCAAACACCTAATTGCATTAGGTGTGACATTAACATCTTGGTGTGAAATAGTGTTAGACCCTCCCTTCCTGAGAGTGGGCTTTGATAGAAAAAAAGAAAGCTAAGAGGCCTGATGGGAAAAGTATGGCTTCTGCAAAATCTTGTCTTACCACTCAGTAGCTGTGTCATTAAACATCTCTAAATCTGTGAGTGTAATCTCAGCACCTTCTTTACAACCGCTGGTCACAGAAGGTGCTCGATACACGATAATCTCTATTAAATACTTGGGAGCGGTAATCTCTATTAAATATTTGGGAGCGAACAGGAAGGCTCTCGCGCTAACTAGGTCCTTAAATGGTGAGGTCGCCAGGCAGGCCAGGAGAGGACCCCGCGGTGTGGTCCGCTTGACTCCCGGAAGCACGCCCACCGGGTGAGGCGGTGGCTCCACCAGCTGGTGCCCCGGCGAAGGACTGGGGCCGGGGGCCCACCAGCCAGCTTGCCGCTCAGAAGCCGCCAAGCGCCTGCGACGCTCGGGCCCACGCACGCACTGGGGACGCGAAGCACTGGTGGCCCTGACACAGGATGCAGGTTTCTGCTCCTTGGGGGCACCTGAAACACGGCGAAAAGCGGGAAGGAGCTCGGTCATCACCCTAGAGCGCCCAACATGTACGTGAGGTGGGAGCGCACGGGTTTTGAGCCAACTCCTCAAACTTGCCCCGGGATCCCAGGTGTGGCCGGCGTCCCCAGTTCTAGGCTGGGGAGGGGGTCGCCCTTGGGACAGGACGCCGTCTCGTTGCGAGCCGGCAGCGCGCCAGGCAGCAAGGCCCTCGGCTTGCTCGGGAGGCTGCGCCCAGCCCGGGGTGCGCGGTGTCCAGGGGCGACGGCGCGCGGGTCCCGGGCAGGCGGGTCCGCCGGAGCCGGCGCCGCCGGGGCCCACCTGCGCGGGGCCGCTCGACCGTAGACCCTCCCGGCGGCCCGCCCTGCCCCGGCCCGAGGCGGCAGCGAGGGGCGGGGGTGCGGGCCGAGTGCGGCGGGGCGGGCGGCGGCCGCGCAGCTTCCCCGAGGCCGGAGGCGGGGCGGGCGGGCCCGGGAGGCGCGGGGGGCGGACCCGCCCCTGCCGGCGCTGTTCGCCGCTCGCTCGCACTCGGTGGCGCCGCGGGGCAGGCATGGGAGCCGCGCGCGCCCTCCCGGCGCCCACACCTGTCTGAGCGGCAGGGCGAGCCGCGGCCGGGCGGGAAGCTCGGCGCGGGTGAGTGCGGGCGCGGGCGAGTCCGGGCGCGGGGTGCCGGGGAGCAGACGCGGGAGCAGCGGGACAAAGGGCCGGCGTGCGCGGGGTGGGACGGCTGCCGCTGCTGGAGGTCCCGGAGACCCCTTCTGGGCCACCCGCGGGGCTCCGGGGCTGGGACTGGGAGCCTGAAGGAGCTCCGGGGAGCTGCCGGGGCTGCAGGGCATGTGAGGTCACACAGTGTTACCCATGAGGCTGGTGGGGACAGGAGGTTTTGAGAGTGCCTCTTAGGTGCGGGGCGACGGGCGGGAGTAGAAGAAGCCGGCTCTGGGCAAGCTCTCCTCGGGGGCGACGGCAGCACCCCCACCCACTCCATACACTTCCACCGCTACTCATTTTACTTGAGTTGTGCATATGTGCGATTCCATCAAGTTCCGAACATTAATTTTTAACCTTGTGCACGTGATTGTGAACACACCTTAGCAAGAAAGTGCAAAAGTGGCGCAGACTTAGGTTGGGAGATAGAACTTAACTCTGGAGGCTTAAGTGATGGCTGTGGCCTGCCGCGGGTGTTCACCCTAGAAACAGTCTGAACTTTCAACAGTTGTTGGAAGCAAATATTTCTTCCCCTGTAGGTTTCCATCCCCAGCTAACTTTTATGCTTTAAAAGGAGAGGGAGAAGACATTCAGATCAGGGAACTCCCCTCCAGAATACAAGTTAGGTTTGCTTTCCAGCTCCTCAGGAGAAAGCAGCTTGTTAACAACAACAACAACAAAAATCCTGTTTGTTTTATTGCCCTTTGGGCGACACCCATGAGAAATCAAAAACAGTTCCGGCTGGTGCAAAGCTCCGGGCGGTTCAGTATCAGTATTGGAGAAGGGCTGGCTCCTCAGCTCTTGAAACTAAATTTAAGGACTCTCTGTGTGCTGCTTAGGACCAGGTAGGCTAACACCTGAATCCTTTTCATGTGCTGTGTGGGAAAGAACTGAATTTCCAGATGAATCTAGCTGTGGCTGAAAGCCCTATGCCAAAGTAATATCAGGTATTTATTGCATGTTATTTCATGAGAGCGTTTACCATGGGTCCTATAACTGTGTCTTTCAAGAAGTCTGTTGGCAGAGGATGGAAATTGGAGTGGGGAGAAGGAACTTATAAGATGCCCAGAAGCCACTGTGTTTACTTGCGAAGTGTGTGTGATCATATGCACACAATCATCCACATATGAATAAACTGTTTCAGCTGTGTTTTTCCGATTAAAATAAAGTCAAGAGGTAACTTGTCACGCTGTCCTGCACCTGAATTGGGAAGGAAACATTTTTCCAAGGTAACTAATATGGATCCCATTTTTTGGTAACACTGACTAGTTATTCAGGCAGATGGTAAATGTGGGTGCATTTTTCTGTCTGTGACATGAGTGCCAAAGTGTCCATTAGTGTGTCTGGGAACATTGTTGGCCCCAGTCTGCAGTGGTTAAGTCTCAGGTTCTCCCCACATTTCTTCTCATAGATCCCTTAGGGTTTAAGCCACCGGGCATTATTCATGCGTAACTCCCACTGACTCCGGGGAATTCATTTCTCATGGACTCACCATTGACAATTTTGTGCACTCTGTTCTTGTTCTATTGCCAGGTTTGTCCCTGGCTCACAAGGGCAGTTCAGTTTGCCTAAAATCTGATCTAGAAGTTAAGTTTCGTTTGACCACAAGATTGTGTTTAGGGTTGCTGGACTTGTAAGTGCTCTGCAGGTTCCTGATGAGAATGTAATTCTTAAACCATTATGTGATGAGGTCTATTATGTTTTAACAGGTTCTGTGACTCAGGAAAATGAGAGCAAGCCTGGCTGCAGAGTATTCACAGAGTTTTGTTCATTTTTAGGCATTTGCTTTAGGAATTAGCATGGTTTCACTGTTCAGTATCCCTAGCCACCAATTCCATGGAAGCCCATTTGTCATCCTTCCAAATGGTGTCCAAAACCTGTGTTGTCTGCAGACTTTTCTTCCGCTTTTTTCTGTCATTACTGTTTATAGCGGTTGCAGGAATTCAGACATTGTACAATAGAGAATGTATGTCCCAAAGATTAGGTTTACCCTGCTGCCAGCACTTGTTTGCTCTGGGAGTTGTCATTCTTTCACGCACGGGCCCTCTTGAGGAGACCTGTGTTGTTGCAGTTTTGAAGACTAAGGTGCATAGCAAGAGACAGCAGTTGCAGTACCTAGTCTCCAAAGAGACTTATTGTTTGCACATCTGATACCATGCAGAGTCCCGCCACAGAGGGCTCATGAAATGGCAGCATCCTCATAAAGTGTAGACATTTTCAGATAGTTGCTCATGTTGAGTGACGGAGGGTGGAAGTGTAGCCCTGTTATGAATCAGATAATCGGAGTTAGAAAAAAAATACAGTTTCTGTATTGCTAAGCTTGGTGGAACAATATTTGCTTACCTTAATTTTCCATTCTGCCCTGATATTTTGGTAATTAAGTGATGCATGAAAATATTTAGTTGGAAACTTTCACAGATAATTTATGTGCATGAGGAATCTTTATCCAGCAAAAGCTTAAGCCTAGAAATGAAACGTTGTAGACCTAAATTTTCTTCATCCAGATTTAGGAATGATGAGGATAAGATTTGGAAACCTTCCTTCTTTTTTTTAAGGTGTGAATTTTCCAGACAGCTCTACAAGGATATAAAGTGATTCATTTGTAAAGGTGAGAGAGAATTTAGAATTATGGAACCCATTAGTTATCTTTCCAGTTGTGGGATTATGAATTTTTTTATTACATCTGTTTAGGTCTTAGAGTGTTTATGTTGAAATAAATTTAAATGGGCATGGAAAAGGCTTACCTAGCGTTTGTAAAACTAGAAACAATAATTATTTTTTTTCTGGGGAATTATTTCATTATCAGGTGAGCTGAAAAATTAATGCAAAGCCATCAACCTAATTTAAAGCATCTCAGTTGTCATTTTGTGTTATTCATGGGAATGAGCCAGGGTGGGCTATGGATGCCTCGTTTAAGACCCCTATTGGACAAGAGGGTTGTTTCCTCCTCACACTTCTCTTTGGGACCTATCCTAAGAGCATTCACATCCAGCCATCCCTCTGTTCAGTTCTGGAAAACCACCAGTTGCCTTTGCAGACTGATCAGGGAAATCTTGTCTGCCAGACAGGTAGGAGATTAGTGGGATACGTTTTTCTTTTCCATGCTCCTCCAACCTCCATCATTCCATGAGTAAAGGCTCCTGAGCAGTAAATGATGGTGCAGACACTGTGAACAACATGGTCCCTGGCCTGGACTTCTGTGATCCCAGAAAATTATAAAGTGAAGAAATCTTAACCTTGAAAAGACCAGTTAAAGAGATCATCTGGTTGAGGATGCTTTTCAGAAGTTTCTAAACCATCCCAAATAAACATTTGGTAAAGGAGTGAACAACTTGGGAAGCTTATAACTTTAATACAGATGTTAGTATAAACCTGTTTGGGGACCTGAGAACCCACAGCTATGTCTCCCAATTTCTGATCAGGTATTTAAAAACCTAATCGATGCACAATACTTCCACCTGCATTAGTTTCTAAATCTGAATTTAAAATTTTTGATGTAATTTTATAATTTTCAGAGTTCCATAGAAGCTTTAAGCAAGATATGTAATGCTGTCAGAACAAGTCTTATCACACAAGTTAGTAAATAGAGTTTAAGTAGTAATACAGGGAACTTGTAAGCAGTGTTTCCAACTAATGGAAATCAGTGCTTTTGAGATTTGAAGACCCAAAAGATGATAATATTAGCTTATTATAACTGGCATGTTCTTTGTACACCTTGAAAATATAACCTATAATTGATGATAATGCACAATATAATACTACCTCATCTTACACTCTCTCTCCCCCAAGAATTATGTTTTAAAAACAGGGACAGTTAGCAGCTTAGACCTCTAGATTCTGTGTTTTCTCTTTCTTAAGATAAGCTGAAGTAAAACTTGTCTTACCATGTATGCTGCTCAATGTAAGCCACATTAGCATTCTCCACATTACTCAAAAGAAGGAAAGGATGGCGTGTTGGGGCCATGTGGGAGACTCTTGATTCCTCCTATTACGTGTCATACTTGGCAGGGATTCTGGTGTGAGTATGGCATGGAGTCACCTAGGCAGAAACTTAAATAAAGAAAAGGCTGTTCAAGCCCAGGATAAGTCCAAGAGCTGAATCCTTAGCTAGTAAGTGGGAATAATCAGGCTAGAGCCGTGCCCCACAGATCTCCTAGAGGGCTGTCATCATACTCATCCCATTGTCAGGGTCCCCATTGGGGAGGAGGACTCTGCTAGCATCAGAGGTACACCCAACAGGCTTCTTGTAGGTACACCCAGCAGGCACATACAAGCACACATGAGTACATGTACTTGCACCCTATGAGTTCAAGGATTTAAAGGAATAATTAAATGTCTTTCCTCCCACAAACTGTCCCAAGAACACTTCCTATTTGGAAAAAATGGAGAAAAGCAGAGTTTCAAGGAATCGGGAAGTCTCAAAGAACTGGCTTTTCCAGGACTTCATTCTTTTCTTTTCCCATCCCTCTTCTCCCTGACAGAAGTAGAATTCAAGAGAAAGAGTCGAGCAAAAAGATCTCAGAGGAAGGTGGAGCATACACATATTTCAAAAATACAGTGTGTGGATGTGGGGAATGAGGATTGGCATGCTCAGGCTAAACTAGATCATAAAAGAAAGCAAAAGGTACCCACGGTTGCCAGTAGGTCTGTACCTTCAAAGCAGAAGAGGGTGAGAATAATGAAACTTTCTTGCTGCATCCTACTGTGTTCCACTACCCTCTTAAGACCTACCCCTCCTTGTCCTTACTTTGGGATGCTTGATTGTGAATGAATTGCCCCACCCACTGAGGTGACTTCTTTTGAACCAGAAGATTCAGAACCAGTCAGAGCCAACTGATGCTTAAACATTTATGAAAACACTTTGAATCATCTTGCTTGTTGCTTTCCTTGTGGGGTGATTGATCTGGGTGCTTAAACATACCTTTCAGTATAAAACCAAACTCCTTCATTTAGTACCGTAGCACTTCATAACCCAACCCTTACCTGCCACCTCCACCACTTCCTCTGTTCCACCCCTGCTGAGCTAAGTACAATTCCTGAAAAGACACTGCTGCATATCTCTGTGCCCTTGCCCAGACTTTTGTTCCTCTTGTCCAAGTATTCCCTTCTCTGTGTCTTATTTTATTATACTTCTTTCCAACTTCACCACCCATCTCAAGCATCAGATGATACCTGGAAATTTTTCAGGGCAATTACTCATTTAAAGGGTAATTTAACATTACACAGCTTACTGAGTGACTGAGACAGCTTACTAGTACTCCTATCGCTTCTAAATAATGGGTGCCTTTGAAAGAGGATATATTTCCCAAGCATCACCTCCCCTAGAATGCTTCCCCTGTTCTTCCTACTCCCCACAACTGACCTTATGCCCCTCCTCTGAGCTACCACATCATCCATGTACATCTCTGTTTTTAGCATGCATCATTCAAAACATACATCTCATTCACTCTTCTGTTCATATAAGCATCCATCTAGTAAATCTTTGTTGATTGTTAGCGTGGGCCCAAATTCAAGGCATTTAGATTACAGATACAAACACCTGAAAAAGTAACCAACGGTAACAGTCAATGTTTGTTATAGCTGCTGCAGTATTAGAGCTTTGGATATTGACAACATAATCCAAAGGAAGAAGGAATATTATTTTAGAGGCTACCCTGGAACTAAATATATAATAATAAGGTTGTTCTAATTTCAAAGCAAAAATCCCATAGAAGTCTCATACCCTCTTTTGAATGCAGTAGGAATCCTAGTAAGTTACACTGTGGAGCTGTCCCTTCTTGATGTTTCAGTCACTCAGTAGCCCTCTAAATGAGCAAGTTTCCCTGAAAACTTTTCAAGTACATGTTATATGAGAGTGAGAGGGAAGAAGGCAAGAAAAGCAGGGGCATCAGGAAGGTAGGAGAGGATGAGTTTTTTGAATGAAGCACAAAGAAGGCTCAAAATTACATGGAAATTGGGGCTGGCAGTCAGTCTACCTAGGAATTAACGACTGTGGAATGTGCTCTGAAGTGTGCCATCTTGAGGGGTATCTCAAACAGAAAGGAGTGAGCACCCAATTTCATTTTGGGCACCCAGCCACAGGGATGGTCCCAAATCAAGCCCTTGCTTTGGGAGATCATTACCATTACTTCTCCACCCCCAGATTCCTGAGGAGGGTTCACAGACTTAGAAACAATGACAGGCATGTTGCTGGCTTTCATCTGTCTGCAGTAAGTGAACATTCATCCCTTGCCCTCCTGACCTGCTTGTCTTTGTTCTACAGAATGGTGCTCAGCATGGCGGGGATTCCAGGACTCCTCTTCCTTCTCTTCCTCCTCCTGCTCTGTGCTGTTGGGGAGGGGAACCCTTATGGTGTCCCCTGGAAACCTACGTGGCCTGCTTATCGCCTCCCTGTCGTCTTGCCCCAGGCTACCCTCAACTTAGCCAAGCCAGACTTTGGAGCTGAAGCCAAGCTGGAAGTGTCCTCTCCATGTGGACCCCAGTGTCATAAAGGAACTCCACTGCCCACGTATGAAGAAGCCAAGCAATATCTGTCTTATGAAACTCTCTACGCCAACGGCAGCCGCACAGAGACGCAGGTGGGCATTTATATCCTCAGCCAAGGTGGGGCCCAACACCAAGACAGGGAGTCTTCTGGGAAGTCTCGGAGGAAGCGGCAGATTTATGGCTATGATAGCAGATTCAGCATTTTTGGGAAGGACTTCTTGCTCAACTACCCGTTCTCAACATCAGTGAAGTTATCTACAGGCTGCACCGGCACCCTGGTGGCAGAGAAGCATGTCCTTACAGCTGCCCACTGCATACATGATGGAAAAACCTATGTGAAAGGAACCCAGAAACTTCGAGTGGGCTTCCTGAAGCCCAAGTTTAAAGATGGTGGTCGAGGTGCCAATGACTCTAGCTCAGCTATGCCTGAAAAGATGAAATTTCAGTGGATCCGGGTGAAACGCACCCATGTACCCAAGGGATGGATCAAGGGTAATGCCAATGACATTGGCATGGATTATGACTATGCCCTCCTGGAACTCAAAAAACCCCACAAGAGAAAATTCATGAATATTGGAGTGAGTCCTCCTGCTAAACAGCTGCCAGGAGGCAGAATCCACTTCTCTGGTTATGACAATGACCGACCAGGCAATTTGGTGTACCGCTTCTGCGACGTCAAAGATGAAACCTATGACCTGCTCTACCAGCAGTGTGATGCCCAGCCTGGGGCCAGTGGGTCAGGGGTCTACGTGAGGATGTGGAAGAGACAGCAGCAGAAATGGGAGCGAAAAATTATTGGCATCTTTTCGGGTCACCAGTGGGTGGACATGAATGGCTCCCCACAGGATTTCAATGTGGCTGTCAGAATCACACCTCTCAAATATGCCCAGATTTGCTATTGGATTAAAGGAAACTACCTGGATTGTAGGGAAGGGTGACACAGTGTTCCTTCCTGGTGGCACATAATGGTCTTCATGTACTTATTTTAGGAGAGGCCAAATTTTTTTGTCATTGGTGTGCACATGTGTGTTTGTATGTGTGTGCGTGATGTGTTATGTGTCATATAATCTTTTACCTACTTTCTTAAAATTGCAAGATGACTGGCTTTATTATTTGAAAACTGGTTTGTGTATCATATCACTTAAGCAGTTTGAAGGTATACTTTTGCATAGAAATAAAAAACATACTGATGTTTGGGGCAATGGGGAATATTTGGCAATTAAGTTAATCTTTCACCTTTTTGGAAACTTTGATTTTTATTTCATCTGAATTTGTTTCAAAGGTTTGTATTAAATATGTGGCATACAGGACATACGAATTATGTGTATGTGTGTGTTTTCTTCTGAGATTCGTCTTGGTTTTTTGTTGTTGTTGTTGTTTTCAGGTTTTTTTCCCAATGCCTAATTGTTAACATTTCCACATCGTAGTGTTCCCACTACATATAACTCTTAGGAACTTTGACAACACTTCTTAGACAGGCAGTCATAAAATTTTGAAAATTTGGAGGCATTTGCACAGTAGTCCTTGAACAGTAAAATAATTTGTTGAATATATTGATACGCATATTAAAATATACCTTATGGTAACCAGTATCCCAAGGTGCATTTAGATCTGGAAAGTTACCCTTCCAAAGACTGTTGCTCTACTTTATAGGATGTATTTCCATATAATTCTGCCAACTTTGCAGTTACATCAAAGTAGTCAAGACTGATTATCCAAATCCTTCCATTTAACAAGATTTCACTCACATTTCTAGAACTAGCTATTTTTCAGAAGATGATAATTAGTGCCTAATTAAAACAAGCTGTCTTGCTTCCCAGCTAACAGTTGTGTTCACACTAAAAACAATCATAGCATTTCACCCTCAGAGTATAGCACATCTCATGTTTTATCATTTGGATTGAGTAATTTAAAATGAATTAAATTCCAGAGAACAATGGACGCATTGCTCGGCAGATGTCACAACAGAATAACCACTTGTTTTGAGCCTGGCACAGTCATACAGCCTGATCAAAAATTATTCTGCATAGTTTTCAGTGTGTTTTCAGGGAATTATGTACTTGTTCAATTCGGAAACTTTTCTCTATGACGTATTTTATAGTAAAAATACTTGGAAGTTACTGTAAGAAAAACCAGTATATTCTTTTTTTCCCACTAGCTTTAAAAGGACCCCTTTCCCTGGGCTCTAAGGTATAGGCACGTATAATCAGGTATGGTAGTAAAAATGAAAATTGTAAGAATACAAAATCAATCTGAATTCTACACTCCAATAAAGGCCTTTATGAGTGTTTTATCAATATAATAATCACAGCACATAAAAGGCTTTGGCTTTCTCTATGTTTCTATTTTATATCTCTCAGCCTAAGCACTTCTTTCTAAATGAATCAGGGGAGAAAAAAGATGAAATACAAGGTAGATGTTTGCTGTGCTTGCACTCTAGGTGATTTCAACCTGTATTGTGACCATTTGTGAGGACATTCTAGTAAAGCACTATCCCTTAAACAGTCTCCAGGTCCTTTTTTGCTTGTGTTTCTTGAACTTTTCAGAAGAATAATTTTGATAAGGCACTCAAGAAATGTACAAACATAGTACTTTCTTCACATCACATAAGAAATGCTATGCATAGCAAGGAGGTGCAGGGCCGCCAGGAATCTTCTGAGTTCCAGTACAATTTGCTTTGGAATCTAACAGGAATCTAGCCTGAGGAAGAAGAGAGGTCTCCATCTTTATGTCTGGTATTTGGAGATTTTACTTGTTTTGCTTTAGCTTCGTGAAAAAAGTTCACCGAACACCTAGACCAGAACTGATTTTTTTAAATGCTCCTTTTATGAAGCCCCTTGATTTTTTTTTTTTTTAATACTGATTTTCCGCAAAGTTAGACAAGGGCACAAAGTGAAAATATCAGCTAAATATTTTGATAATATCAAAATAATATCAACTAAACTTCACAAGTATTTGGGACATAACTAAAGAATCGTACCCATATGTTATATACAGGTTAATGCATAGAACAGTAAGAGAAAATTGTACAATAATTCAATACAATTCAATACAATATATCCTTTCAGTGGTAATAAAAGGATAATATTGAACTATCACTGTGGTTGAAAGAAAAATGATTCATGGTATTAGTAGTGTAATTAGTGCTTTACATATATTAGTTATATACATTGTAAGCATACTTGACTGTAGAACCACGTTTCCCAAAGTGTGTTTCTTAAATAATCATCTCTCCAGATTTTCTACCCAAAACAGTACTATCATCAAGTAGGAAGAAGATGACATTCAATACTGCCTCTCTTTATCAGGTGTTAATATGCCTGTTTGCACATTAAAAGGGCTAAGAAGTACTGTAGTAAAGAGATGTTAATGTATGTTTATTTATTTTTGAGTTGGAGTCTCACTCTGTCACCCAGACTGGAGTGCAGTGGCCGCTCCCGGCCACCGCAGCCTCGACCTGCTGGGCTCCGGCGATCCTTCCGCCTCAGCCTTCCAAGTAGCTGGAACTACAGGCGCGCGCTATCACACCCAGCTAATTTTTTGATTTATTGTAGAGATGAGGTCTCACCAAGTTGCCCAGGTGGGTCTCGAACCCGTGGGCTCAGGCAGTCCACTCATCTCCGTCACCCAAGGCGCGGGATTACAGGCTGAGCCACCGAGCCCAGCTCAGAAAGAATTCTTCTATTCTAATAACAAAATCTCTCATTGGATCGTAAAATCCACAAGGATTTGACAGACGATTCCCAAAAAGTTTATCAAAAGTTTTCAAAAGCCATAAAAGCTTCAGGTCCACAAGTCACTGATACCTCTGTAGGACAGAAAGATCTCCACCTAGTTTGTAGGGTGCATGATCTGAGCTTTCCTTTTTTTTTTCTTAAGGCTCAAAATAAACCTTAATGGTCTACTTAAGGTTAGTTACATATCTTTTAACTGATCTTCATAAGCAATGAAGATTATAGCTTTGATTCATATTCTACATATTTTTATTTTCTGATAAATTGACATATACGAATTTCAACATTTTATAATTCAAAAAAATTTGTCACATGTAACAGTTATGGCCTATAAAGCCTGATATTGACATGTCAGCTTAGGGACTTTTATGTACAGATCAGAGCCACAGCACAATAAAATAATTTAACAAATTCAAAAGAAATTTTATCTCAAGAAGGTAGGTTGCCAATAAGTTGTAATTTTTCAAAGTATAGGATAATCATTTATGTGAGAGTGTATAATGTGCATACAGTTGATAGACAGTAATGAAATACCTCTGAAGCCCAGGTGCGCCTTCCCTGAGCACGGGGCTCCCACCCAAGGAGTAACCGATGCCCAGAATTTTGTGTTAATCTGCTTTTATCCTTAAGTTTTGTTCCTTGAACTTAAAAAAAAAAACCAGCTATTAAAATGTTGTATCCTAGGAGCTTGCATTGTTGTTAACCTGCATTAGCCGTGATTCAGAATGCTGGCTCCGGGTGAGTTGCCTGGGTTGGAAGAACACACTGTCACCAAGCGTGTGCCCTTGGGCATGTCTTCTCTGTGCCTGAGTTTCTTTCTCTATAAGAGAGGGCTTCCTTCACCAATGGTTGTAGACATGAAGTGAGTTTAATGACACACCACCTAGGATTGTACCTGATATACACATAGGAAGCTCTAAGCCTCAGTTATTCCTGTTGTCATCTTTGTTGCCATTGTCATTTTCTGAATATTAAGTTGACAAATGTTCTTTGTGTGTTGTTCTAATCATGCTTTTCCACTGCTTAAAACTGCCAAGTCAAGGATTAAAGACCTCTGTGTACAGTAAGCAGATAAAAACAACACAGGACATTATAATTGAATATGTTTATAACCTTGAAAGCAGAGAAAGCCTTTCTCTGGCAAGAGAAAACTGAGAAGCCACAGAGGAAAAGACAGATTACATAAAAAGTAGCTCTTCTGTGTGGCATAAAGTCAAAACTCACACCAAGAGGACTCATTGGCAATGTGTGCGGCACACCTGTTGCTGCCCCTCACTCACTGCTGTGTGTTTCTTTGTCTTTTTCAGTTTACTGAGAGAACATTCAATTGACGGCACTGGCTGGGCTCCCACGAGAACATTAAAGGTAGAGTCCGTGCCTCTTGATTACAAGTCCTTCCCTACAATCGTCTTCCTTGTGTGGCCAGCCTCCTGGAAGAGCTGTACATGTACTTGCCTGTGGTGTCCACACTAGTGACCAGGCACACCCTGCTCCTGCCTCTCCGCACCACCCATTTCCTGGGGCTGTTCAGCCAGTCACTGACCCCATCAGTTTGGGTCAGATGATCTTCCTTATTAGCCGTTGCTAGGCACCATTCCAGAACCAGAGACAGGAGCCCAAACTGCAGGCTTCAGAGCCAAACCACTCTCTACTGTAGGAAACCTCAGAGCCACCATTCATCCAGCAGGGGTGTCTTGAGTCCTTCTGGCCATTAGGTGCCATGGAAAGAGAGCTGCAAACTGACTTGCAGACCCTTGACTTCCTCTGATCAGAGAGGACAGCCAGGTGTTGGGTATCTGCCACCAAGGAGGGACTCTGAGGGAACAGCACAGAAAGGAGGTTTCAGCCCTGGTTCAGCATCAGAGAATACTGAAGACTTTGTGTAGTCCTGACCCAGCTGTGGTCTCTGCTGTTGTGCTCTAGCCTCTCCCCACACCTTAGACGTGTCCTGCCCTCTCAGGGCTTAGCCTCTACACAGGCCTGGAAGGTACTCTTTGGAAGGTGCTCCTTTCCTCTACCTGGAAGGTGCTCCCTTCCTCCAGCCTTCTCCCTGGCTGACTCCTACTCCTCTGAGGTCCAGTCAGATGGCTACCACTTCCTCTGTGAAGCCTCTCCTCCCAGAATGTGTGCTCTGGGGAACATTCCTCATGGATGGTGCTGGCCTCCTGACCTGCCTGCCTGTCTTAACTCCTCTACCAGACTGAGGGGTTGTCTTCACCCCCAGCTCCAACCCTAGGCCCAGCTCACACCAGAAGGTCAGGAATGGGTGGGGTGAATAGATTATTGGATGAGAGAAAGCAGAGAAGGGCGAATAAAATTATCAGCAAGCACAGAGTACAGGATGAGCATGAGAACAGCCCTAAAAAGGACAAGACTCTTGAACTGATGAACAGGAAGGCAGAAAATGAATTTGTGATTGAGTTACAGATAATAAGTAAGTACAGATAGAACAATACTGGTTTTCAAGTTCATTTTAATGAAAATCTCTGACCCTTGAAGTGTTAAGTCTCCCTGATTCTTAAAGCAGCAAAGGCAAAACTATTAAGAAGACACAGTAGGATGGGGGGGGGGGGGTGTTGGTGGTAATTAGCTTATCTATGACCCCGAGAGGCATTAGATGTTAGATGTTAAAAACAACAGGCTTTTTTTTTTTTTTTTTGATCGAAAGCATTTATTCTGAAGTCTCAGGCGGAGTAAAAAACAACAGATTTTGTTTTAAAGATGACTCAGAAGTCCAAACTATATTTGGTGATGCCTGGTAAGAGGTGGTTAAAGATGGTGCTCTCTGGGCGAATGCCCACCTATGGGCTCTGCCATGGCGTGGGATTAGTCTCTTTGGACCCTAGGTCTAAGCGAGAGGGTGGTTGATAGTCTCTTTAATTTGATATCCACCATCTGTGACCGCTCATCTCTTTGAATTTCCCAGGGTTTGTTGTTACACTTGGAGAGAGGTTGTTTCAATTTTTTGTGTTAAGAAAAACAAGACATGCTAAAGACAGGTTTTGATTTGGTACAATGCATATTTCTTGGTCATGGGTTTAAAAGGCTTTAGGTACACAGTAGCTTGAAACTTGTTTTCTGCTTTCTTATTTCAGGATGTTGTCTGGGGATTAAACTCTTTGTTTACTGTAAGTATATTGATCGAAACCCCAAGTTTTTCTCGATTTCCCTAATGGCTAGTTTAAATGTCACCTTAAGGATAACACAAAACATGTTAAACAAAACATGCACACACCTTTCTCCTCTGTGGTTCTTTTATGAGTCAGAAGTAGAACAGTGAGATGGGGAAGGAGGGGCCTTTGTATTGACACCTAGGAAGGTCGTCATGGGCAGGGGTCACAGCAGCTCCACTTCGGTCCTGCCGAGGTGGCTGCCTCTGCCTTCTGGCAGTAAGGCCAGTTGCATTTGCTTTAGTATCCTCCAGCATGGGGTGGCTGTTTCTTTAGGCTCACCTGGCCCAGTCTCCGTTGGTGCCTATATCATTTCACCAGCCAGTGGCCCTATCTGCTCCCAGGTATCCTGGTTTGGATGGATAACTCCATGGTCACCCAGCCTAGAAGGCGTTTCACAAGACTAGAAACTTAGAGTTGTTCTCTTACTATCAGCAACGAGCAGCTGAAGGTTACCATTATCAGAAACAGTGTATGGCTTAGGGGCCTGAAGCAACTAAAAGGACACAGCTAAAAACTGTTTTGGTTGGATTTTTTAATATAGTATTATTAATTCCTTTGAATTTTTACTTTTTATTTCATAAAAGAGCTTTTAAAAAAGTAAACTTCAGAGATCTGCCTCTGAAAGGGGTTTTGCTACTTTCAGTAAAACCTAAGTTGCCTCTATGAAAATGAGCCCATCTTGGATATTCTGCTAAGACCAGTGGGCTGATTCAGGGGTGGTTTCCTGACCGGTGTCATATAGGGCACTGGATATGGCCTACAGTAGATGCACCTGCACAACTCAGTATCACCGCAGGAGGGTCTGCTCTTCCTCGTCCTGTCGTTTGAGGGCACAGTATTCTTGTTCTTGTCTTCAGAAAAGAAAAAATAGCATAGCCTCAAATTAAACTCTGTCCCTGCCTTCTCAAATGATGTTACTTGGTGGATACCTGTAACACAAGCAAAGAAACCAAACACTTTAGTGATTTCAGGATCTTTCAGAATCTGCATGGGAAGGCAATACCTGATGGAGACCTGGACTCAAGCCATCTAGACAATTTTCCACTGGTCTGGCACTTTGTTCTGATTTGGTTTTTGGATTTTCATTTAAGTGAATGAAGCTTTACTTCTAGAGCCTTGAAGGCTAAACATGATTTAAAATCTGCCTAGTGATTATGCTTCATTGTAACGTTGAGCCTTTGCATCTCCAGTTTTGACTGAGAGAGCCAAAGAGGACAGGTGCTAACTCAGGCCCTTCTAGGGCCCACACATCATTGTTATCAGCCACCATGATGGTTACTTTTTGGAACCCCTAATATCTGCTCCAGTTTCGTTGACTGTTACAGGGGAATTAATGGTAGGAAATAAACATTGGCTCCTTGGACTTTTTTTAAAAATAAAATAAGAAATCTAGTACAACCACTTTAGCTTTCTATTTCCAAGGGGACCAAACCTTCCAAATTCTAAAGAGCCAATCACAATTGCACATTAAGTCTGTAATGGTTATTCTGAACAATATATTCATTTTAGGTCAAACATACATTAAGTAAAGAAGATGAGGAACTTTGTGTGTTGGGTGTCATCTTCATATGCACTGGGTATTTCATATAACATGTACTTCATATTTTTCCCTCTTTCTGGGACTTGGAATCTAATTTTCCAATGCAAATGAACATAGAGATTTATAATTTTTCTTTGCTATATCAGTATCATTCATCACAGCCATATTTATCTCCAAATCAGGAACACAGTCCCCAAATTTAATGAAATTCTTGAAGAAAAATGTGGTTTTCTTGACAATGATCCATCATATGGGATGCTTTGGAAAGCAGTGACTCATCACAGTAACAAATCTTACTACCCTGACTTTCAAGAATAGGGATGGGCGGTATAAAGATAAGGAATGGTCTCTGTCTGAAGTTCAGGGTGTCTTTTGCAGTGGGTGGCAAAGGAAAAGCCATTTCAACACTTAATTTTTTTTTTTAAGATACAGAGTCTCGCGGGGCTCGGTGGCTCAGTCTGTAATCCCTCACTTGGGGAGACTGAGGTGAATGGATTGCCTGAGCCCGCGGGTTCGAGACCCGCCTGGGCAACTTGGCGACTCCTCATCTCTACAATAAATCAAAAATTAGCCGGGTGTGGTAGCGCGCACCTGTAGTTCCAGCTACTTGGAAGGCTGAGGCAGAAGGATCGCCGGAGCCCAGGAGGTCAAGGCTGTGGTGGCTGGGAGCGGCCACTGCACTCCAGTCTGGGTGACTCCAACTCAAAAAAAACAAAAAACAAAAAAGAGACAGAGTCTCACTCTATTGGTTAGGCTGGGGTGCAGTAGCACAATCATAGCTTATGCAGCCTCAAACTCCTGGGCTCAAGTGATCCTCATTCTTCAGCCTCCCAAGTAAATAGAAATACAGTTGTACCACCACACCCAGCTAATTTTTAAAATTTTTTGTAGAGATGGGTTCTCAAACTCCATGTCTCAAGCTATCCCCCTGCTTCAACCTCCCAAGGCACTAGGATTACAGGCATGAGCTGCCACACCTGGCCCATTCCAGTGTTTTTTTTTTTTTTTTTCTTTTTTAAAGTTTTTAAAGCAGAGTTTTAAAACAGTGAGAATAAGAGAAGGATAAAGGAAGATTTGTGGCAGAAAGAACTGCTATGGGCAAGTTTTTCAAAAAAGAAATACCGCCTCCAATGCTTTTCTAAGGTAGAAAGAGTCTGACGCAGTCTCCTGAGGCCAGAGATAACAGCTTAGTGTCACTGCCCTGCACTTGGTCAGGTTATGTGTTGGCCCTACTGGCTACGAGTGGGATGCTTGTAAAGCTGAGTCAGAAGATGAAAGTCTATTAGAGACCCAAATAGAAATCATAGGCTCAGCCGGGCTCGGTGGCTCAGCCTGTAATCCCGCGCCTTTGGGAGGCTGAGGTGAGTGGATTGCCTGAGCCCGCGGGTTCGAGACCCGCCTGGGCAAGTGAGACCTCATCTCTACAATAAATCAAAAAATTAGCCGGGTGT
>CAUYQG010094537.1:0-58701 GCA_963574415.1 Tarsius wallacei
GCGCGCGCCTGTAGTTCCAGCTACTTGGAAGGCTGAGGCGGAAGGATCGCCAGAGCCCAGCAGGTCGAGGCTGTGGTGGCCAGGAGCGGCCACTGCACTCCAGTCTGGGCGACAGAGTGAGACTCCAACTCAAAAAAAAAAAAAAAATTATTGACTGTTGTTTCTTAAAATATTACTTTTCCCTATTCTCTCTCCCTCTCTCTCTCTCCTTCCTTCTGGAATGCCAATTATGTGACTGTCAAACTTTTAAAAATAATGTCCCACATGTTTTTAAAGCTCCACTTAATTTTCCACTTTTCTGTTCCTCTCCATGATTCAGTCGAATATTTTTTTATTGACCTGTCTTGGGGTTCACTAATCCTCTCTTCTGTGTGTAACTCGCTATTACACCCATCTGTTGAGTACATAATTCCAGTTATTGCATTTTTTGGCTTTTTGGCTCAAGAATGTTTATTCTTTCTGAAAGATTTAAATTCTTTGTGAAATTCTTTAATTTTTAAAGCCTATCTCCACCATGTTTAACTCTTAATTAATTATATTAATCATAGTTATAAAGTAAGTCTTTGTCTGCTAATTCCAGTATCTTGATCAATAGTGAGATTATTTCTGTTGTCAGTTTTTTCCCCATCGGGTTTTCCATCATATGCTTCTGTCTAATAATTTTATTTAATGCTGGACATTGCTAACAAAACTTTCAGTACTTCCACAGGATGCTATCTACCTCCAGAGAGAGTTCACCCTTCCCTCTGCTTGGCAGATGAAGTAACATAATCCAGGTGTGAGCTGGGGTCATTGGAAGCTGAGCTGCAGTTTTAAGGAGACTCTGCTCACCTCTGGGTTGCCTTCCTTCTATGGAATGAATAGCCCTGTCTTCCTTTTATGCTGTTCCAATAACACATGATCACAAACTCCGAGGCTTAATGCAACACAAATGGGTTATATAGTGCAGTAACTATTGTGCAAGTCAGAAGTCTGACACAGGTTTCATTGGGCTAAGAAGAAGAAGGGGCAAACTTGTCTTTTCAGAGGGCTCTAGGGAAGAGCCATCTCTTTGCCTTCTCTGGCTTCTACAGGTTGTCTGCATTCCTTGGCAAATGGCCCCTTCTCCTAGCTTCAAGGACAGCAGAGTAGCATTCTCCAGTCTATCTCTGTCTCAGTCATAGCATTGTCTTTTTCTTCCCTTGACTTTCCCATCTATCTTTTTTTTTTTTGAGTTGGAGTCTCACTCTGTCACCCAGCCTCGAGTGTGGCATGCTCACGGCCACCCCAGTCTCGACCTGCTGGACTCGGGTGATCCTTCTGCCTCAGCCTCCCAAGTAGCTGGAAATACAGGCATGAACCACCAAGCCCGGCTAACTTTTGATTTATTGCAGAGACAAGGTCTTGCCAAGTTGCCTGGGCTGGCCATTCCCCAAAGTGCTGGGATGGCAGGCTGAGCCACCAAGCCTGGTCCTACCTCTCTCTTATAGGAACACTTGTGATTGGACTGAGCATACCCAGATAATCCTGGATAATCTCCCATCTCAGAATCCTTTATTTAATCACATCTTCCAAGTCCCTTTTGCCAGGTAAGGCAATAGATGTACAGGTTCTGGAGATTAAGGTGTAGACATCTTTGGGGGGGCACATTTTACCCAACCCAAGTCCACCAAGTAGGGTTGCCAGATTGAACAAACAAAACCACAGAATGTCCAGTTAAGTGGGGATTTCAGCTAAATAATGAATAATATTTAAATTTTATGTCTCGCATATTGCATGGATCTTCCTAAAAACTGTTCGTTGTCTGAGATTCAGATTCCACTGGGCTTTGTCTTGCATTCCCTTGGGTGACCCTCCATAACCCATGGGAAGGTCCTGATGTCTTCACTGTGACCCTTCCGAACGCTCAACCTTGTCTTCTAAGACTGGCCAGATGACTGACGACCAAATATGCTTTTCAAAAGCATCTTTCTTGGCTTCTAATTTTTTTTAAAACACTTTATTTTATCTTAAAGATGGAGGGTACAAATCGGGCTTAGGTTCCTAAGTCATGTACGTGCGGGTGAAGTTTGGACCTCTAACTGGTCCTCACTTCTGGTTTAGGACCAGGTATCCTGTGTGTAGCTATGTGCCCCTTCCTTCCTCCCTCCCCGGCAGTGTCCTGGGATTGCCCTTGCCTCCTTTGTGCTATTGTGAGTCACGTTCAGGTCCTACTTACGAGTGAGAATATGTGGCATTTGATTCTTTGTTTTGGTGGTAGATTGCTAAGAACGGTGGTCTCCAGTTCCACCAATTTGCTGAGAAGTCCATGATTTTGTCCTTCTTTATGGCTGCATAGCAGTCCATCGTTTATACGCACCACATTTTCCTTATCCTGTCTACTTTCGATAGACAGTAGGGTTGGGTCCATGTTTCTGCTACTGCAAATAGTGCTGCAATGAACACACGTGTGCAGGTCTTAGCTTCTTCAACTCCCAGAACGAGCCATCTTGAAAGAAAACTGGCCATTGGTTTGTTAAGCACTGGCCAGGCCATGTTTTCTTAGCTCTGGCCCCCTCCCTTATCTTGGGGAGGCGAATCTCCTCTCTCTCTCTCTCTCTCTCATTTACTTTCTAAGTAAACTTTGTTTGAAAACCAGAAAGCCAAAGAAAACCCCTTCACGTGCTAAGCTCTGTTCTCTGACCCACTCTTCTCCCCAAATTCTTCATCCATCAAGTCTCTGATCTTGCATGTTCAGCCCCACGTAACTACCACTATCTCTGCGGGTTTCTCTTTTCCACAGCAGCAGCCCCTGTCCAGGCCAGGTATGGGGTCTCAGTGTCTTTTCCTGCCCCAGAAACAGAGCTGTTGACAAGGAGAAAGTAGCCAGAGACGTGCAGCCTGCTTTCTACCATTTCCTCTCTCTCAGATGCCCCGAGGTCCCTCGGCCTGTTTGCCTCTGCAGCCCTCTCCTGCGCTTCTGTGAGTTGCTCATCATTTACCGAGCAGGAGTGAAGTCTGGCTGCAGACTCCTTCTCAGCCCAGATCTTCAGACAGAAAGCTCAAGGCTTCTCCCAGGGTCATCACGGCCGAGAGAGGTTGGTGGGTGTCAGCAGCGTGGGTGGGAAGGGTGGAGGCGGGGTAGGGGAGGGGTGATGACACAGTGGAGAAGGTGTGGGCAGCCCCACCTGGGCTGCAGAGACCTCAGCGGTGATGTCCAGCCGAGAACAAAGCCAAGTTGGCCCCTGTCAACTGTGGGCAGTGGGCCATTTCCGCTTTCGGGTGAGGTCGTTGCAGTGAGACCCTGGTAGAGGCCCTCAGAAGCTCTGTCTGGGCTGAAGCTTTGTCCTGAGCACAGGATGTTAAATGCCATGACTTTTAGAAGTTCGCCTACCTTGAACCTGCCGCCTCTGCCAGTGAATCACTGCTTGTGATCCTGCACCTGACCCTGAGTCAGCCATTGACCGAGCGACCAGTGGGGTGTGGTCATTTACCCAAGGTCAGAGGCAGGTGAGTTTCAGTCCGGGGGCTTCTTGTTCCCGTTTTGTGCCACTTACTTTGCACCTAGGACATAATTCCTGCTACTCGGCACCAGGCCTCCCTCCCTCCCTCGGGTTTTAAAACTATCATCTCTCCTTTTTCCATGAGCAAAAACTGCTCAGAACGAATTTGAGTTGATGAGAGAGAAAGGCAGGAAGTGAATGCACAGGGCTCAATCTCACTCTGGTGTGTTTCTATCATGTTGGGCTTGGAAAGTCCAGAGCTCAAACCCTGAAACCCTGACCAACTCAAACAGTCCTCTGCGGTGAGAAGACTGTTTTCTGAGGGAGGAGGAGGTGTTCTTTTTCCCTACCCTGAAATCTCAAAGTATGGTTACTTATTCATAAAGGGATGCTCAGAACAAAGTCAAATTTTTTATCAGTAAAAATACTTAAAAGGGATCATACGTTTGTCGGTCAGGATAAATATTTTGGGACAACATTGAGTTACTGTCATGAGATGGAGAAAAATAAAGTGTTCTTTCACAAATGATTTCACTAGAGGGAGAATTCTACAGGTAGAATCTATCCAAAGGAAAGAAAACTAGTGTATCAAAGAGTTATCTGCAACCCCATATTTACTGCAGCACTGTTCACAACAGCCAAGAAATCAAATCTACCTAGGTGTCTAACAACAGAAGGACAGATAGAGACAATGTGGTATATATACACAGTGGAATACTATTTAGCTATGAAAAATGAAATCCTATCACTTGCAGCAACATGGATGGAACTAGAGGACATTATGTTAGGTGAAGTAAGCCAGGAACAGAAAGTTAAACTCCACATTCTCTTACTCATTTATTCTAACATAAGTAAAAAGTAGAGGCCAGGCATGGTGGCTCACACTGTAACCCCAGCACTTTGGGAGGCCAAACCAGGAGGATTGCTCTTTTGAGCCCAAGAGTTCAAGACCAGCCTAGACAACGTAGCAAGACCTTGTCTCTACAAAAAATAAAAAAGTTAGCTGGACGAGGTGGCTCACTCTTGTAGTCCCGGCTACTTGGGAGGCTGAGGTGGAAGGATTGCCTGATTCTAGGAGGTAAAATCTACGGTGAACTGTGATTGTGGCACCACACTCCAGCTGGGGCGGCAGAGAGAGATCTTAACTCCAAAGGAAAAGGAAAAAATGCAGAACAGAGGATATTAGAGGCTGGAAAGGATAGGGGAAAAGAAGGGGTAGGAACAAAAAATGATTTCACACATGCAGGCGAAGTGCAATATGGATTCTGAATGGGCTCCTGAAACAAAAAGGATGCTGCAAAAACAGAAAATCTGAGTAAAGTATGAACTTGAGTTAATAGTGTCTCAGTTTGGGTCATTAGTTGTGACCAATGTGGCATGCTAATGTGAGCCATTAATACAGAAAACTGGGTGTGGGGCATATGAGATTATACTCACAGCTTTTCTGTAAATCTGAAGTTATTCTAAAATAAAAAGTTCACTTAAAAAAAATGATTTCATATGCAAAAAAAATATTGAAAAGCAAGGCTGCACTTATGACGAAAGTTATAAAACCAAATAGAAATATTACTATTCCACACAGATTTACAGACATTATATCTGCAAATCATCTTTATCTAGAAATAGCATTTCACCCGGGGAGAACACTGTCACAGAGCCAAGCAGTGCCAGTGAGCCCTCACTCACTTAAAAACAGTCCTGAGAAGCTTCCAGTGAATGCAAACGTACATAATTTGCAGTTTTTAAAGATCTATGGGCTCAGAGCCAAAGAACGTTCTTGAACTCTGTTCTTTCAGCATCCTAAAATTAACCTCCTGTAATGAACTATTCTCTATTGTGTGAGATGAGAAGTCAATCTCTAAAAGTAACCATCTGATTGAGGTATTTTTTTTTAAATGCAACATTTGATTATTTTATTGTTTTGTTTTTTCAGTTGGAATCTAATTCTGTTGCTCAAGCTGGAGTGCAGTGGCATGATCTCAGCTGGACTTTCTGGAATCAGGCGATCCTCATGCCTCAGCCTCCCAAGTAGCTTGGACTACAGACATATACCATCATGTCCAGCTAATTTTTATTATTTTTTGTAGAGATGGGGTCTCACTATGTTTTTTGTAGGGAGAGGTCTTGAACTCCCGTGCCGAAGCAATCCTCCTACCTCGGCCTCCCAAAGTGCTGAGATTACAGGCATGAGTGACTGCACCCAAACTTGATTATAATTATTTTTTGTTAATCACTTGATTTTTTAAAATCAAATGCACAAAAGCAGAGACAACAATATAATAAATCCCTTCAAGCCCATGACCTGGCTTCATCGGTCACCAAGACCCACCAAGCTTGTTTCAGCTGTTCCTTCTACCTACTCTTTTTTTTCCCTCTAGGATACGGCAAAGTGACTCCCAGATAGCAGCGACATTTTAGGCACTCTTTCTGTAAGTGTTCATGGGGCACCTGCTTGCAAGGCACTCTTTCAGGAGGTGAGTGTGCAGATGAGTTAGATAAGGTTGTCCCTCTGAAGGAGGAGCTTAGAAACGGCAGCCCCAGTTCACAGCACATCACGGTCATCGCCGAAAGAAGCACAGACAGAACACTGGAGATGTCCAGAGCAGGGATGAGGACGCCATCTGGGAGGTCTGAGAGAGATTTTCGTGATGGAGATGATCTCCAGCTCAGACTGCAAATGATGACCAGGGTTGCACTCGCAGGAGAACAGGGGAAGGAAGAGCTGGCCCCGCTCCTGGCCTGTGGCCACCCCCTTCCTCTTCATATATGCACACAGGGGCAGGGAGCATCTCGGAAGAAAGTTCTCTCTCCAAAAAATGGGTTTGTCATCCTCAGGGACCCAATATCAGAGCCAACTTCAACCTAACTTGGCGAGAAAGAACGCAAAGAAGGTGGCGTTTTTCCATGAGCCGAGCAGGATGGGAACTCAGAAAGACATTAAACGGTGATGTTTAAAAAGATAAAAGTACTGCAGCTCTTGCACCCCTGAGTCTGACATATACGCCTGCTGTGATGATTTGAAGACATTGATGTGGGAGTAGATCACTACAGATTTATGTTTTGGCTTGGAGGCAGCAAAATGTCAGAGAATGAAGGGCAGACCCTCGAATAGGAGCGCAATATCTCATGACATCTGTATTGAGTTGTGAAGGAAACTCAGGAATGAGAAAGGAGGAGATGATGGTGACTTTTCTCAGTGAAGTGGGAGCAAGATGGCGCACCAAGCGATGGCAGTGGGATTTCATTGGCACCAAAGAAACCCATAGGCGATGGTGACTGCAGGCTGCTGGTTCTTCCCCACGCTTTCCAGTCAACTAGCAATGAGGGAGCCCACGTGACCAATTCCCTGAATGCTTTGTGTCACTCCACGGGACACTTAGAAGCTGGGGTGTCATCTTTATCCCTACCTTTCTGCCACGGGAATCCCAGGAGCTGCACAGTGAGATGGTATCATCACAAGATGGGGAAGGCCTGGAGTCTGGATCCCAAATCATCGCATGGAGTAGGGCTCAGCCAGTGTGTGTGTGAGATACAGACTTTGGTTCTCCCCCTCCAAGTACTAATCAGGCCAAACCCTGCTTCGCTACTGAGATCAGTCAAGATTAGGCATATCCGGGTTGATATGACCACTGACAAGACTTCTGTTCTTCTAATCCACAGGCATTTTGAAACAAGCAGGGTAGCACGCCATAGCATACAAGGTCTGACAGTTAAGTCCCTGAACTCAGCCTAGACAAAGTGCTGAATACATCATGGTGAATATCATCATGGGCCACCTTTGAAGGACCCCCCCCTTGGGAAGCTATGCACCAACACCAATGCCTAGTCCACCCTTTGAAGTCATTTTGGAACTCTTTTTCTGAAATGGTCATCAGAACTGTCATTGTGAGAATGTTGAAATTTGAATTAGGGCAATGAAGACATGTTAAACTTCCTGTTAAACTTGGCAAAAGTGGAAGTGCCACCAGGGACATGTTAGTCCAAGTTTATGGGGATAAGGCCATGAAGAAAACAGCAGTGTACAAATGGATTAAGCCTTTTTCTGAGGGGGCAGAAAGCGAAACTGATGGAGAGAGGTCGGATGGCCAGTAATGAGTAGATCTGATGAAAACTTTGCAAAAATTAATCGAACTGTGCATCAAAATCATCAGCTGACCGTCAGAAGCAGAGCAGACCAAATAAACATCAATGGAAGAACAATTGGGAAAATCTTAACAGAAAATCATGGTATGAGTAAGGTGTGTGCAGAATGGTCCCAAAGGAGCTCTTGCATCATGACAATGCACCAGCTCACACAGCACTGTCTGTGAGGGAGTTCTCAGCCAGTCAACAAATAACTATATCGGAACACCCTCCCTGCTCATCTGATCTGGCCCCCATGACTTTTTTCTTTACCCCAAAATAAACAAAATATCGAAAGGAAAACAGTTTGATGACATTCAGGACATCAAGGGTAATGAGGCCACAGCTCCAATGGCCATTTCAGAAAAGATCTCCCAAATTGCTTTGACAGGTAGACTCAGTGCTGGTGTCTATGCATAGCTTCCCAAGGGGAGTCCTTCAAAGGTTACCATGGTGATATTCAGCAATGAGGTATGTAGCACTTTTTCTAGGATGAGTTCACAAACCCAATTGTCAGATCTTGGAGCTACTGCTTTCTGGAGCCACACTTTGCATCTAGCTGAAGGTGGACAGTTTAAACGTGCAGTCAGTCAGACCCACGAAGCACCTGTGGTTCTATCTAATGGGTCTGCTGGATCTCTGTGATTAGATAAAACTCTAAGGACAGTAACCATGCCTCATCAGACCTTACTTAGCATTGAACAAAGATTCATTGAACATGGAAAATAGATGTGGAGAAAGCCTCGGAAGGCTGACCGTTTGCAATTCTCATGCTTCACGAAGAGCAAAGGAATCTTAGACGCTCCAGTTAGAAAAATAAGGCGGTGGTCCAAGAGATAGCTCTGGGAAGAGTGTTTGGATTTTCGGGGTCATCGTGTTCATTGTGTTCAATAACAATGAAACAATTGAACAGTGTAAGTTCCCACAGGCAAGGCTCTGGTTTAAGTGTCAGATCTGGGGCCGGGCCACTCACTCAGACACCGTGCCGATTTAAAAATCATCCTCACTGCCTGATTCTTTCCCCAAATATTTTTGATCAATGCTACAATTTCAAAGCGACTGTCGTTGGGAGTTCTGGGTATACAGTACGGTCTCAGGGAATGTTTCAAAAACAACATGGTCGTTATGGAATCAAGACATTTTAGAGATGATCTTAGGTATCACACACTTTTGTCCTTCGAAAAATAAGGCTATCTCTGCCAACAGCAGCCAACAGCAGTGATGTTAGGTCGGGAGGTTCCCATCTTAAGTGACTACAAAACTCGGGAGAAAATAACTCAGAGGAAACATAAGTCGCAGCCTAAGAAATCATGACTGCGAATAGAATTTCATAACACTTTCACAGATTCCGCCGTTGTGTACTTCAAAGAGTGAACTGGAATAAACCCTCAATTTCTTATGGGAGGTAATAATTATAACTCATATGTGCAGAGCATTCTGTAATGAAAAGCATTTTCCTGTGTATTGTGCCAGTTATTTTTTTACAATAAATGTCTGGAGTGGGTAATAGCATTAGTTCTATTTGCAGTAAAGTGAACAACAGGTCACAGACACTGTCCACTCTCAATTATCGGAACAAGCCTAGAGGTGGGGGCTCCAGGGACCCCCTTCGGCTGCTTGAGCCAGAGCTGGTATAACTCTGGAATGCTCAGCTGGACCGGAGGGGACCCTCTGGCCACCTCAAGGACTACCTGCCTCCTGGGTGCCTCTGACGTCCTTAATGTCTTTCTTTCTTCCTTCCTTCCTTTCTTTCTTTCTTTCTTTCTTTTTTAAAGCAGGATTTATTGAGAGGACAGAAAAACTCCCACGGTGGGTGGGGACCTGAGGGGTTTGCCCCCTCGGGTTTTCTTCCAAGGGAACTTCTCAATACATAAAGACAGCTGTCAGCTTATGTCACAGGCCAGACCTTGCGGGGTAGAAACTTGAAGTGCTTTTAAACTTCTTGTAGAAGTTTAAAGCCATTTTATGCTCTCTAAAAGGTTCTATTTGCAGGGCAGCAAGCAACAGACCCCAGACACTGCCCCCTTCCAATGATAAGAACATTCATGATTCCACGGCCTACAAGGAGAGGGAGGAGGAGGTGGCAGAATCTTAAAATAATCTTTGAGGCCCGTGGTCCATTTGCTCTAGGACAGACTCCTCAGTGCGGCAAAGGTCCCTCAGGGGAAGGTCTGGATGTGGCGAAATAGCAGCCAGCGGGGGTGTGCTGGAACTCACGCCTCTTGCAAAACCAGAAACGTCTCCAGGTTGGGGTTAGCTCATCCAGACTCGTTGGTCAGCTGTGCCCACCACCTGCCGTTCTTCTACTGGTACTTCTAGCCTTGTGGCTTCTTTCCTGAGCACTCGTTTGCAGGAAAAGGCAGAACCAGGATGAGATGGGAACAGGCAGAGTCTGGTGTCATTCACCATGGGTGGGACGGTCCCAGAGTGTTGCTGAACATGGAGTATCCTGGGCGATCGTATGTTGATTCCAATGGAGCTGTCGTGGGGTTTTCTTGAGGCCTTGCATCTGTGGAGAGGGCAGGATGTTTGTTGAAGGAAGGGATATTTACACAGTCATGTCAGTCATCCTGGACAAGATGAACCCAGGAGGAAGAAGGAAACCACCCTTAGAAAGGACCAAGCAATTCAGCGCTCTTCCCTCTCTGAAGGGCTGTACTCTGGAATATAACACTCCGGATGGAGGAATGGGATTGTGCTTCCACCATGGGGGAGTGAGCTGAGCCAAAAAAAGGTGGCCCCGCATATAACTGGAGGACCCCTAGCCTAGGGCTCCTGTCGGAAATATCTCTATTCTCATTGACATATCATTCTTTACATGGATACTGCTGGTTACATGACACTTTCCTTCTATTATCTATCTATCCATGTCTTCAGTTCAGTCTTATTAAAAATTATACCCGTGGCTCATGCCTGTAATCCCAGCACTTTGGGAGGCTGAGGTGGGAGGATCACTTGTACCCAGGAGTTCAAGACCAGCATGGATAACAACATAGTGAGACCCTGCCTCTATGAAAACAAAAAAAAAATTAGCCCGGTGTGGTGATGCACGCCTGTAGTTCCAGCTACTGGGGAGGCTGAGGTGGGAGGATCGCCCAAGCCCTGGAGGTCAGAGTTGTAGTGAGCCATGATCGTGCCACTGAGCTCCAGCCTGGGTGACAGAGTGAGACCCCGGCTCAAAAAAAAAATTATAGTGTAGCTTTCTCAGTAAGCAAGGAATTCGGAGGAATGACCCATCTCAGCGTGGCACCAAGTACTAAGGTCGGGGAGGTAGTGATGGGAACTGTGCTGACTCTGCAGAAGGACTGCGGTGCCCGGTGGATGGGTGATCACCGCATGGTGGCCCACATGGTGGTAGGAGCCCAGCAGCCCGAGAGCAGGCTGAGGACACACGTGCCCGGAGTCTGTGTCCTGAGGACTTTTCAGAATCACCAGGCAGAGGAAGTGCTGAATCGAGCTGCGCCTGCAGATGGGACAGAGTACAGTGATGTCTACCAAGAAGAATGTGTGGAAAAGAAAATTGGCCTGAAGGCTAGGAGATGCGATTGTTCTGCTAGTAAAACCCTCACAGATTCCTTCTGTTTTGTTTAATAGCTTCACTTGGGGGAGACGGATGTGAGCTGCAATAAGCTGCCAGAGCTTAGTGCTTTCGGAGGTGTGCGCCGGCATTGCGGAGTCCAGAAAAGTTACTCGAGATGCTGCAACAGTGCAAATCAGTTTTTAAAATATTTTTATTCTACCATATTTATTAAAATTAGCAAGTAACCATATCATAAAAATATCTTTCATGATACTTATCGAAATGCTATGGCAATGTCATAAATATGTAATATTTGTCCTAAAATATGCAAGTGTGCAATATGTCTTTTGCCTTTTCTAGGATTCGGTGCTTTCAGGCTTCACGAAGAAGGCCCTTTGTTTGGTGACTTCACTCTGTGCTTTGCCCTTGGCTGACTTTCAGGTAAAAGGGGGAAAGCGAGAGTTTGGGAATTGCCCCAGCTTTCTCCATCCCTCTTAGTAGGAAGAAAAACTCACTAAAAGCTGGATTCAATCAATTTCATTGATAGAATCTTTTCTATCCCCATTATTCTCTTACAAGTTGAATGACTTGATGACTCACGTCTGTAATCCCAGCACTTTGGGAGGCCAATACAGGGGATTGCTTGAGTCCAGGAGTTTGAGATGAGCCTAGGCAACATAACAAGACCTCATCTCTACAAAAAATAAAAAAATTAGCCAGAAGTGAGCTGGGCCTGGTGGTGCACACCTGTAGTCCCAGCTACGAGGGAGGCTAACGCAGGATTGCCTGAGCCCAGGAAGTTGAGGCTGCAGTGAGCTGTGTTGATGCCACTGTGCTCCAGCCTGGGCAACAGAGTGAGACCTCAATTCAAAAAAAAAAGTTGGGTTACTTTGTGCAAGTTAGTAAACCTACTTCTGCTTCACTTTCATCATCTTTAAAATGTGGTTCTAATAGTTCTACCTCACATTTTTTTTTTTTCGAGATGAGGTCTTGCCAAGTTGCCCAGGTTGGCCTCGAACCCATGGGCCCAGACAATCCTTTCACCTCAACCTCCCAAAGTGCTGGGATTATCGGCGTGAGCCACTGCGCCCGGCCCCTACCTCACAACTGCAAGAATTAAGTGAGAGGAGCCAGAGCACACAGTGCCCAGCAAGTGCTCTGAAAATATTTGTCAGTGTTCCAGGACTATTGTCCAGTTCAAGGCCCTTCCACAGAGATGCACCACAGTTTGCAAATGTCTCCCCCTCACTTACTCTGGCTATAGTCATATTGCCTGTGTTGTAGACCAACATTTTCGGTGCCTTCAACTCACATATGGAAAATACTTTTTGTTTTTCTTCTGTTTTATTTTTTAAGTCAGAGTCTCACTCTGTCACCCAGGCTGGAGTGCAGTGGCATGCTCATGGCTTCCATTGCCTCAATCTGCTGGGCTCAGGTGATCCTTCCGCCTCAGCCTTTCAAGTAGCCAGAACCACAGGTATGTGTCACCATGCCCGGCTAGTTTCTTCATTTACTGTAGAGATGAGGTCTTTCTATGTTGTCCAGGCAGGTCTTGAAACCTTAAGTTCAGGCAATCCTCTTGCCTCCACCTCCCTAATTGCAGGAATTAAAGGTGTGAGCCACCAAGCCCAGCCTGGAAAATACTTTCATTCCCTAAAGAATTCTAGTAGTCCATGGAGAGGATCATCTTTGTCATCAATAATTGCAATTTCCCCCCAAATATCTGAATTATGTGAATATTTCTGAATGTAGCACAGATTCCTATCTCAAGTAAGCTCTTAGGAATTTGCATACAATGCATACATGCAATGCAATTTTCATACATCTATGTACATGCTGACGTAGACACATATTTGCAAAAGATTTGTGTTTTGTTTTGTTTTTTTTGAGTCTGGGTCTTACTCTGTTGCCCAGGCTGGAGTGTAGTAGCATGCTCACAGCTCACCACAGCCTTAAACACCTGGGCTCAGGTGATCCTTCTGCTGCAGTCTCCTGTGTAGCTGGGACTACAGGTATGCACCACCATGCCTGGCTAATTTTTTATATTTTCTGTAGAAATGAGGTCTCACTATGTTGCCCAGGTACACGAGATTTTTAAGGGACCATCTATGTCTCTCTTTTTCTGTTTTTAATGCAAGTTGCAAGGTGGGAGGGAATTCTTTTTTAAAAAATTTTTATTTTAAAGATGTTGGGTACAACTCAGGGTTAGGTATGCAGATGGGCATTGTACAGGTAAAACTTGGACCTCACTTTGGTCCCCACTTCGCCTGGTTTGAGATCAGGTACCCTTATTGATGAATTGTACTCCTCCTCGCCCAGCAGCTTCCCACTATGGCCAATCTCTGTCTTACAGCATTATGCCTTATATTTGAAAGGGACACATTACTTTCCATCAGAGCCAGGAGCCCTTGTAGACAAAGAAGGAAGTTTTGAGAGCCTGCAGCTCACTGGAGGGCCCGACAGGCTGAAGCTGGGTGCACTGGCTTTGTGACTTTGGCAAAGCTCTCTAGGGCGTGGAACCAAGCATTTGCCCACACGAGAGCAGGGTTATCTTAGCACGAAGGCAAGTGCTGCCAGTTGGCATGCTACTTCAAAAGAACCAGGAACAAAAGCAGATGTGAGTTCAGACACTCACTCTGGGAGCTGGGAATGCCAGTGCACAGAAGGGGAAACACTAACAAGCATTGTTCCCAGCAAGCCAAACACACAACTGCTGAACACAGGTGTGGACTATGAGAGCAACTTGTGCTCGTATGAGCAAGCCAGGCTTTACATGTTTGGCTTTTTTGTTCCTAAGTGTTTTGATTTGACTTGGGAGATATCTTGAGAAACTTCACTGGTGAGAAGAGAAGCCTCCTTCTCTTTGACGATCTGTGAGGGCTCTTGTAATAATCACCTCTAAAGAGGAGAATCAGGAGGCCAGGTGTGGTGGTTCTTGCCTGTAATCCCAACACTTTGGGAGGCCGAGGCAGGAGGATTGCTCAAGTCCAGGAGTTGGAGTTTGAAGATAGCCTGGGCAGCAGAGTGAGACATTGTCTCTACAAAAACAAATTTAAAAACTAGCCACGTGTGGTGGTGCATGCCTGTAGTCCCAGCTACTGGGGAGGCTGAGGTGGAAGGATCACCTGAGTCCAAGAGGTCCAAGCTGTGGTGAGCCATGATCACGCCACTGCCCTCCTCCAGTCTGGGTGACAAAAGAAAGAGGAGAATTAGGAACCCCATGACAAAGATATCGTCTGTCATACTTGATGACCGTCTTCCTCTGACGCCAGCTGTTACAATGAGAGGCACCAGCCAGGGACACCAGATGCCATCTGCTTGCCGAGCTGACGGGTGCTGAAGGCACAGGCTTGGGACATCTGAGGGTTCAGGGTGCCGCGGGCTGTGAGTGGAGAGGTAGCTTCCCAGCGTCGAATCACCCCGCACGCCTGCAGCAGAAGCCGCCGGTCCACCCGGAGAAGGAGAAGGCATTCTTACAGCCCGTTGTCTGGAATCTTAGAAGTGTTCGCCAAGGAGCTTGTGGTTTGGGAGGCTGTCGAAATCCCAGAACAAAGAGAGGGGGCTCTTCATTTTGAGGACCCTTGAAGCAGCTTGTCAGGAAAGGAGCGAATGTCAGAGGGAAGATGAAAGAAGGACAAAGGAAAGAGGTGCAAGTGACATAGTTTAGGTCAGTTCGTGGCATTCGCAGTAAAGGGCTGCAGGAAGGGTAGAATCTTCTTCCCAGTGTCCTTCGAGGAATCTTTTCTCCCCACTTTTCTGACGTCTCCTCAATCTCCTGTGCAAATCAGCCCAAACTTCAGTTTTTTATTTAAGAAACTTAATTTAAAAAAAATAAAATAAAATAAAAGCAATTTTGTTTTTTGAGTCAGGATCACACTCTGTTGCCCAGGCTGGAGTGCAAGTGGCCCAATCACGGGTCACCGCAGCCTTGACCTCCTGGGCTCAGGCCCTCTTTCCACTTCAGCCTCCCGAATGAATAGCTGGGACTATAGATCTGTGCCACCATTTCTGGCTAATTTTTGGCTTTTTTGTAGAGACGAGGGCTCACTATGTTACCTAGTCTGGTCTTGAACTCCTGGGTTCAAGCAAGCCTCCCAAAGGAGTGGGGTTATAGGTGTGAATCACCACACTCAGCCAAATCAGGCTCCTTGGAGTTTTATTGAGGCCTCATCTCTTCTCCTGTCACGTGCTGTCCCCAGGTGTCCCTGTGACATCAGCAGCTCCCTGAGTTCTGAAGACTGTCCCGTCTGGCATTCCGAGTCAGACCCCACACCGGAGTTGTGTTCTACGCATTTATCTGCCTCCTGGGCTCCCCCGCCCAACTTCCTCCAGAGACATCAAACCTAGCACCGTTTAGGCCCCTCCCCCACTGTCCTCAGAGCCTGAACTTCCCAGTGACATATCTGCAAACAGCGCCATCCCTCACCCAGGCCAGAAAGCTGGATGCATTCTTCCAGTCCTGTCTCCGCCTTTCCATTTCCATGACAGCTGCCTCAGCTCAGATCCTGTGTCCTTCCCACCTGGACCACACTCCAGTCTTGTCTCCTTCTGGTCAGATCTTCAAGGTGTTATCGTTTATACAGAATGACACATACTGTGTGAGGGGGTTGAGTTCTTGTCTTGCCACTTGGTCTGGAGTCCCACTGCTGAGAACAATAGGCCACTCTGAAGAGCCAGGGAACAGAGACCAAACAGGTCTTACCCGTTCCCATCACCACATCCAGCAAGTGTATGTGGAAGGCGAGAGCGCAACAGGTTGGTCAGGAAGAGGTGTCATTGACGCCTGGGGTGGCAGGGAACAGTCCGCTGGCTTTACCCCTTTTCTGTCACAGGGAGAGAGGGTCAATGTCTCTCTAGCCGACGGATGTGAAATATAAAAAAAATTTCAGCCTGGTGTGGTGGCTCGTGCTTGTAATTCCAGCACTTTGGGAGGCTGACGTGAGGATTGCTTGAGCCTGGAGTTTGGGACCAGCCTGGGCAACATGGCGAGATCTCATCTCTACAAAATAGCAAAAAGTTATCCAGGCACAAGACTGAAGTCCCAGCTATTTGGGAGGCTGAGGTAGGAGGATCGCTTGAGCCTGGCAGGTCAAGGCTGTGGTCTGCTGTGATCATGCCACTGCGCTCCTGCCTGGGCAACAGAGTGAGACTCTAACTAACAAACAAAAAAGGAAGAAAAAAAGAAAATTTAAAAACTTTTCCATGAAGAGGGGAGGTGCCCACACCGTGGGACACAGAGATGCCACTCCCAGCGTGAGTTCACTGAATGACCCCAACTAGAAGGCTCATCCCAGTGACCCAAAACAGAGCACAAAGGAGAATCCATGGGGGAACTCGATTTTCATCTCCTGGGGTTTGTCAACACATGTGAAGACAGAGGTAGGTGCCTGCCTTTCTCCTGTAGCAGTTGGAAATCTACTCAGGTGGGAGAAGAGAAGAAGCCCTGGACCAGCCTGAGCTCCCAGGAAGGGCACACGCATCTCCATGGGAAAATGCAGGCCACGGGAAAGAATGAGACTCCAGCCATCTTCCGCGCCCCACTCTCATCTCCAGCCATCTTTAAAGGACTTGGTGGCTTATTTTTGGAGGCAAGTGCTAGGGAAATGTCTCATTACATGTAAAGCGACTTCTTTTTTTTTAAAAGAGCTTTTTTTGGCCCGCTTTTTAATTTTAGTTTACAGATCGTGGAAAAGAGATGTTTCTTTTTTCCAAAAACTGCACCAAGATAAAGCAAAGCTCTGGTTGATGCGGGTGTGTTGTGCAGGCGTTAGCAGTACTGCCCTCACTAGATGCTCATTGGATAGTAGCTCAACCCCAAGAAAAGGATGGTCTGTGACTTCTTTTTTAACATGGATATTTATCCATTTTCTGGCCATCGATAATTGGGGCCTCTAGTTGCTAATTTTACCACTTCTAATCCTAGCAAGGCCTCTCCTGCTCACGTATTTCTGACATACAAAACAGTCAAGTCATTGACATTGCAGGCTTACATGTGTTAGTCAGTGTTCTCCAGAGAAACAGACATGAGAGGGGATTTACAGTGGAACTGGCTCCCATGACCATGGAGGTTGAGAAGTCCCAGGATCTGCTGTCTGCAAGCCGGAGAACTGGAGAAGCTGCTGGGGGTGTGAGCCAGTCTGAGTCCCAAGGCCTGAGGACCAGGGGGTGTTGGGTAGTGGTGGGGGTTGGGGGTTGGTGATGCAAATTCGAAGTCCAAAGATGGGAGAACCAGGGGCTCTGATGTCTGAGGGCAGGCGGAGACTCACGTAGCAGCTCAAGAAGAGAGAGTGATCCGTGCTGATGCCCGCCCACATCCCTTGGGAGGGCAGGTTTCTTGACTCAGATGGCTGATTGAAACGTGAATCTCTTCTGGAGATGCCCTCGCGCTCACACTCAGAAGTCATGTTTTACCAGTAGCCTGGGTATCCTTAACCCAGTCAAGTTGACACATGAGCATTGACCATGACAGCAGGTATCTAGCCATGGTTGTGAACACATTTGAGAATATCAAGTAGAACATGGATTGACCATCTCTCATTCTTTCTGGCTCCACCCAGCAGGCCCCAATAGATTGTCTAATCTACATCTGTACTCATAGCTATAGGTGTATTTGTGCCTTTTTTTGCTTTTTTATTTTAGAGTTTTGGGGTTCACGTCAGGATTTGCTGCATAAGCAAATTGCGTGCAGGCGAGATTTGGGCTTTCGGCAGGTCCTCTCTGCCCCGATAGTGGACCTGGGGCCCAGTGGGTGGTGCGTCCCCCTTGCCCCTCCTCCCTCTCGCCCTCTTTAGCAGTGCCCAGCATCTGTGGTTCCCACCTTTGTGCTCATGTGTTCAGTGTATCGATATCTTATCCACGTGGTATCTTACATCATCAATAAGAGGATAAGGAGAGATGTCCTTAAGTTAAGCTTTCATGACTTTGGGTGCCCACAGAATTTTTACCACATTCAAATCAGTAACCAACAAAGGCAAGGGAATGAAATATCATTTGTTGGGCATCTATGTCTATATAGTTATCAATATCTATGAAGTTATATATATACAAGCATCTCTTTTCACACGTGACACCCATGTATGACTCTCCCTTTTGTCTCGGCTCATCTCAGCTTTGGTACTGACTCTCCCCTCCTGAAACATGGCTGCAACCAAATGCTGCTCCAGGTGCAGCGGGAGGGCCAATGGGACCTCTGTGGCCACCGTAAGGGACCCAGTGGCAGTCCTGTAGGCCAGCAACCTTCAGCTACCTTCAGGATTCCTACCCAAGGAACCGGGAAGCTTCCTAGAAGATCCTTTCATTCTTGACAATGCTTCACTTCCAAGCCTTCATGCAAAAATCCTGTTTGGGTCACTGAAGACAGAAGATGGGCATTGGCTCCTTCTTGCTCCTTGCATTCACAACCCAGCAGCCCTGCAGACAGTCTTTTGGGGTGAACTGAGAGAAGTCTGAGAAGTGTAAAAGGGAACATTCTCCGTTTTCGAAAACATCAGCTGGATGCAATTTTTTTTTTTTGCCTTAAAACAATAATTGTTTATTACTGCTCACGAAGTTCATGGATTAACCAGGCAAGTCTACTTATAGGCTAGATTTAGCTGTTCTTTTTTTTTATAATTAGTATTTTTTATTATGATACCTGGATGCAAATTTGGGTCATGAGTTGGATCAGGCTCTGTACTTGTGTGTGAGGTCAAGACGGTAAATGAGATGTAACCTTAGCTGGCAAGATGCTCCTTCGGGTGGATATGTAAATGGACGATTATAATACAGAATGAAAAACACTTAGACTCAAATATTCCCTGTTCCTCCATTCCTCCCTACTCTTTCTTTATTTTGTGATGGACTGAATACAGGTCAGGCAATGGAAAATTCCAAAGCTAAGACACATTATTTGGGCTCAGTTAGAAGTTGACTGGAGAATAATTTACTAGGGCAAGCCAATAAGAAGGTAGTGCTCTCGTGGCACATGAGATAAGCAACTGTGAGGAGTGGCAAGAGATGATTGTTGTCCTAATGAGAGAGAGAGTCAAAAAGACTCTAAAAATATGTTGTCACAAAACATTTTGAAAAATGTGTAATACGTGTATTAGGGTTGAAATCTCCTAAAATGACCAATAGCCACAGATTTAACAGCTCTCATTAAAAAACTGATCTGGAAAGTTGGTGAAAATGATCACCCAAACATTCTGTGGAAAAGCACACTGCAAAGTGTCTTCATTATCTTAAGCAGGAGAGGATAATATAGTCTTCATTAAAGAGGATTGATCAAGACGAATTACTAATTTCTTATGTAATTTTTACCAAGCCTACGTCACTATAATTATGATTCAAACACAAATGGAAATATCCAGTCAGTTAAATAATCTTTGCTCACTGATGCTAAATGAGAACCTCGCACAAATATGGATATTTTTCTGTGAAATAAGAAACTCTTGGGGTGTGTACACTGTGGAATTTATAAAACCAGGATTGTCTGTATGCCTCAAGCAACTCTCTTTATGGCATTGTTTTTGAAATGTGCTACCATCCAAAAATCATGGTTGACCTTATGATTGCTTTTAAAATGGTCCACAGGAATGAAATATTCTAATAAGTTCACTTAGTTCTAAACATCATCGGCATAATTATGCAAAGTCGAAATGTTTCCAATTACACAGCGCACACAGATATTTGGTGCTAGCTTTAAACAAAAGTAGCTCTTCAGAAACGCACAGTGGGGAAAAAGAGCTAGTTTATAAGTTCACTGTAGAGGATTTTATAAGGTGAATGATGCTGCCTTGGTACTGAGTCTTGCAGGTCTTTCCCCGATATCCATCCTTATAGGATGGTCTGACAGTATGTAGGGAGACTGGTGGCAAAGACAGGAATTCATAACAAATGGGTAAAAATGTCCTTTGTAATGTGTATTCATTATTTCAAATGATCTAAATATGGATTTAGTAAAGCATTGAATTAGATGTCCTGGAATTTATGTCTAAGCCTATTCTAAATGCCATGTGCTAGGGCTTATGTTTACCTGTAGGTTCTGACCATCGCTTACTTAATCATTCCAGTAAAAATTGAACTGAAAGGCAAGTCCTCTTTAAAAATTTAAACTGAAATAGAGAAATCTGGCACCAATTGTCTCCCAGCACTCCATGTAATAATCCTCGTGATTTGTGGTTGCCAAATTGCTTACAGGCAAGAAGAGCTCGCATAAGGGGCCGGAGAGGAAGAAAGTCCAATCTCAAAAAGCATACACCAGGCTTATTTAGGCAGGGTTCACAGTCAGGCTCCTACCCTTGTGGGGGTGGAGGACTTTACCCTTTGGGACAGGGCAAAGACACGAGGAACTATGGCAGTGAGTTTCTAGATGCGCCCGGGGCTGGAAAAAAATAAGGCTGGCTCACAGCAAGTTGCACACTTGTAGCCACAAGTTTTGGGGGCTAGTATCTATCAGATCTCTGAAATTTCTAAATCTCAGCTAAGGTCTGAATGATTACAATTTTGAGGTCCACCATAAATTTTGGGAGACTGGTTTTCTCTTCCTCAGTCCTTCCCCTTCCAGGTCTATCCTGCGTTCCGTGTGCAAGTGTACTGCTCCAAAGCCCTGGTCACTGTCTCACTGTCCTCCCTACTTATGCTCTCCTACACACACACACACTCACACACACACACACACACACACACACACACACATTCCAGAAACCCAAGCTAGACCATATCGGCTAGTCGCTTCTTATCTACTTTCTTACTCTCTACAATCATCTTTTTTTTTGTAATAATTGATCTGTTTTAGAAATGAGAGTGCACCTGACTTGGATGCATCTGCCATCTTTTCCTGCCACAAATCAAGCAGGCCAACCTCTGAGGACAATTGTGTCCACATCAACAATAATAAGAACTGCATCGAGCTTCGGCTGCTCCATCAGCAAAGCTCTTCGATTGATCAGAAGGGGAGGCCGATACTGTTACTTCTGAGACCTGCTCAGGTGGGGACTACTGGTTGCAGAAGACTCCTGGTGCACCCAGGTATTTGGCAGCCCCCCGGTCCAGTTCACCATAAGGCAGGACCCTAAGGTAAAGAGACAGAAACCTATGAACAGTGACCCCAAATGGCTGAATCGTAGGAGTGAATGTTACTGGAGCCTGTTTCCTGTCTCATCTAAAACCAACCAGCCACATTTGGGCTTCAGTACATTAGCAGAAAGCCCAGTCTCAAAAAGTATACACCCTTTTGGCAGGACTCCTTTTTGGCATTTCAGACTCTGGCATCCACAGCCCTGGAACAAAGATATTTCGATTTCCAAGAGCTGGCTAGGAATTCTAGAGAAAGACTTCATCTTGAGTTTTGCACGGAGTTGGGAGCAGGGTGGAGTGTCAACGTGTGGGCTTATCTGCTTTGGCTTTCTGAATTTCTGGAAGACTCCGTTGTCACCGACCCCAAGGCCTTCTGAAATACCCAGGTGTGGCTGCTCCAGGGAGCAAGTTGTTCCTGAACTGGTGTCTGGGCAACCCTCTGTTTAAACAGGCGCAAGCCAATGCACATGACACCATTGGTGCCTTTAGGAGATTATCACACTGGAGCATGAGAACCTGAACCTCTCTCAGGAGGGAGCTAGGGAGACTGAGTCAGGGTTTTCAATTCAGAGGAGAGAGTTCTACTGGCTGGTTTGTAAAATTAAAGATTCTCACTGGAGTGTCGTAAACATCGGGACTTTAAACTCCCTTGAATGGGAGTGTTGCTCAATGCTCAATAGTTCGAACTCCACCCTCACAACTTTCGACGTATTGGCGAATCATTTGCAGTGGTGGTTACACAATCGTTTCCAACACCAACTCATTTATGATTTACTTAGTGATTTTTAAAATATCACTTTAAAAAATTTTTTTTATAAAGATGTGGGGTGCATTTCAGGGTTAGGTATATAAACACTGATCATGCAGTTTCCCTTATTGATGAGGTATGCCTCTCCCTCACCTGGCAGTTCCCCTCAACTGCTGATCCCACCCCCCTTCCCCTGACAGTTTCCCACTACTGCCAATCGCTTTCTTACAGCATTATAATGTTCAAGGTCTGTTTATGAGTGAGAACATATGGAACTCTGTTCTTTGTTTCTGTGATAAATCACTGAGTATGATCAATTCCAAATTCATCCAAGTTGCTGCAAAATCCATATGTGTGTCCTTCGTTATGGCTGCATAATATTCCATTGTGTTAAAATATCACTTTTTAAAATATAAAACTTGTTTCAAAAAACTTGGTCACTACTCTTGTTATAACTCTTAATAATACGTTTTTCAGACACAGACTAAAATGATATATCTTTTAAATTAAACATGCTCACATGTTGCAAAAAAATCATTTCATATACTGTCGGGGGTACCTGTCCCACTCTTTGGGAACCACTGTTGCCAGATGTTGTTCTCAAAGACCACACCTCTGTCCTCTGTGGCTGATGCCTGTGGTCTCCAAAGGGGTAAGAAGTGAGTGCCCACAGACAGTGCTTTAGACTTAAAACAATTGAAAGGTGTTTATAATAGTATCAGCACCTTCCCTCAGTAAAGTTTCTGGAAAGCAAATGAACTACCAGTGATGGCTTGGGCACCACTAAAATGGCCAATGACACCTGCTTAGCAAACAGCTTCTATCGATTACACCTGTTTGGCAAGTTTTGTCTTGAGTCAAAATGCTTAAAACACAGGAATCTTTAGTTTCACTCACTGATCAGTCTTTGCAAAACTGTGCATCACAACAGAGTAAATTCTTAAAAGCTGCTGTGGGGATTTGATAATGTGACAATTTGACTAGCCTGAGCTACGTTCTCCAAAACTCCCTTTCTTACAAACTTGTGGCAAAGGCTGGGGACAGAAAGGCAGCAGCAGCCATGCGGAAGGTCACGCGCGTTGGTGGGATCTGAGGGTTTGCTCCGTGAACGTGAAGCAGCAGCCGGACATGCAACTGCTCCACCTGCCCTTGGATCTTCCTCCAGCTTCTGCGACTCTGGGGTCAAGCTCGCATGTGCCCAGCTCTGTGACCAAGGACCAGCTTCTGCAGGATACCCTGTCACCAAAGTCAGAGGCAAAGCGACAGTCTCGGCTGTCGGTCTATTCTTATTGGGACCCCGGCTTGTGCTTACAGTTTTTGCCCCCTCGTAATCTCCTTGTCCTGACTGTCTGCTTTGCCTAGGTCAAGTTCCACATCAGACCCAGAGACAGAGCCTTAAAGAGACGACTCAACCAGATCCCGCAGTTGTGTAAGCCAATTTACTGTAACAAGGATACAGCTAAATCTGGGGCAGTTAATTGCCAAGAGACTGCAGCCATTGCACAGCCACGACCATAGGATGGTAGGGTAGGAACATTCGATTTAGAGCAAAATATGATTTCTGACAATTGCTATTTACTACATAGAATTGACCCTTGAACAACATGGTGGGCTAGGGACACTGACCCTTGTGTGGTCAAAAATTTGTGTGCAACTTTTGATTCCCCAGAATGTAACTATTAATAGCCTACTGGTGACTGCAAGCCTCGCCAGTAACATAAGCAGTTGATGAACACGTATTTTATATATGTACAGTGTTCTCTGTTTTTACAATAAAGTAAGTTGGAGAAAAGAAAATGCTATTAAGAAAATCATAAATGAGAGAACACAGATTTAGTGTTTGCTAAGTAGAAGTGGATCATTATAAAGGTTTTCATCCTCATTGTCTCTGCTATGTGTAGTCTTAGGAAGAGGAAGAGGAGGGGTCAGTTTTAAAACTCTGCACGCAAGTGAACCTGCACTGCTCAAATTTTGCTGCTCAAGAGTCAACTTTATATGCCTTTGACAAGCCCCATATGTTTTGCTTCTTCACAAATGGAGCAGGGCTTATAGGGTTGTATGGATGGAATTGATGGTGTTTTCAAACTGTAGTGCTAGAGCACTGTTAAGGTATGAGTCAGGGTAGCTAGTATTAGCTGCTGTAACAAGCAAATTCCAGACTCAAGGAAGTGAAGGTATATTTCTTGCCCACGACAGTGCGTAAAGCAGGAAGTAAGTGGGTGGGCTCTGCTTTCTGCTGTCATTCAAAGAACCAGCCTTCTTCCCTCATGTTGCTCTGCCTTCTTGGCCCTTGTTCTCCTCTGTATTTAGCCTTTCAAGCAAGGAAAGCAAGAATGTGTGGAGAAATAGCTACTCTGAACTGCCTTGGCCTGGAAGTGATGCACATCTTTGGCTACCATCATCGACAACAACTAGTCACCAAGCCCCTTCTGCACATGGAGGGGCTGAAAGATGTGGTATAGCTGTGCCCACGAGGAGGTCCAAGAGGCACCATGGCTATTTGTGAGCACTAAGGCGTTTTGGCTACAGTTATGGCATTGCTAATTGCTACGCTTCTCTGGGGAGGACTTATTTTATGCCTGTTACACTCCGTTCAAAACTATTGTCATGTAGAAAGGACACGAGCCTTTTAACAACACCAGAGATCAAATGGAGCAAGCTGGGTGGAATGTTTCATGCATACGTTTAACCTTTCAACGCATGTTTCAAGCCGATGGTCATAAAGGAAGACGTTTACTTTGGAGCTGCTAAAATAGAAAGACAAGAAAAATCATGGTCTTATTGGAAACTGGCAATCAATCATTGTATGTCACTTATAGGTGGTCACATCACTTGCTTCTTTCAGTCAGAGCTGACTGAAATGCCAGCTGGTATGGTTCAGGAGCAGTCACACTTAAGTGAGAGCTAAACACCATATACACACAGGCATGAGGGTGGCAGTAACGAACATTAAAGACTCCTAGAAGGAGGAGGGAGGGAGGGGGATAAGAGTGGGAAAACCACCCATTGGTACCATGGCCATCCCCTGGGTGATGGGCTCAGGAGAAGCCTAGACCTCATCATCACTCAATACCTCTATGTAACCAACCTGCACGTGTGCCCCTGAATCTAAAAACATACATATTTGAAGAAAATCTCAGTAGCTAAGGTTGAATTTCTGTCATTTCCTGCTCATGTTTCATGTGCAACATAGGCTGGAACAGGTATCTGCTGACCACAGTCACTCACAGTCCCAGGACCTGTCTCCACAAATGCTCCTCTAACCAACAGGCAGGAAAAGAGGATAGAAGCTCTTTGGGGTTCTCTCTGGAAGGAATAGACATCACTTCCACCTACATTCTATGACCAGAAAGCCACGTGACCACATCTACCTTCCATGGATGCAGAGCCGTACCCCATAGGAGTGGAGAATGAGTACATGGGTGAGTGCCTCTTATTCATGCACTTGGTCCTTCTCGCTCCTTTTTAGAAGATAAGCAAGTGAATGAGAACAGGGCCTATGGAAGACATTCAGAAATCTGATGACTGGAAGGCACTTCAAACCTTGTTGGTAGAAAAAAGAATCTGTCTGACCAAACAAAACTGTCAAATAATGTGGATGTCATATTGCCCCTGAATATCAGAGTCAAAGCTGTGCACAACCATAAAACCATCTGAAACAATAAAATAACATGGTTGAATCTCAAAAGAAATTATGGTAAGGGAAAAAGCCAGATACAAAGGATTGTGTAAAACATGGTGCCATTTACATGAAATTTTAGAAGAGATAGGACTATAGTGTCAGAAAGCAGATCTGTGGCTGCCAAGGACAATGTGTGGGTGCAGGTTGACGGCAGAGGGACACGGGACGTGTTTGAAGGCAATGGGAAATATCATATGTCACAATTGGGGTGGGCGTTGATGGCTGTGTATATTTGTGAAACTCACCAGGTTATACATTTCAACCTGGTGAATTTTATTGTCCATATGTGACATTTCAGGAAAAAGTCGGCGCTTTAGAGAGCTCATCTATGCATGTTTGTAACCATTGTTTTGAACTTCGATCTGCATTTGAAATATGTGTTCTGGAAAGCATACATTTGGTGTTTTTAAAATGGAAAAACTTCCTTAAAGAGAAACACGTGACTCCCCTTGTTTTAGTGAACTAGGACTATGGGAAACCTAATCGTTTGTGACTGCACTGATGAGAAGTTCATGAATCTCTACTGGATTGCTCTGTCTGTGCTTCCTTGTGAAACAAGATGACCAGTGGGATTGCTGAGGTTGATTCTTTCCACGATCTGGATCTGCTTGAGGGGGTCTAAGTACAATCCTGGACACAACTGATAACACAGGAGGGTCATTGGCACAAGTCTGCAAGTTGAACCCAAAGGAAGCCCGAGGCCTTGAGGCAGAATTTGGCAGAAGAGTCCTTCCTAAATGCACTGTTGGTGTTAAAACACAATCAAATCTCCTCCTTGGAGAACACAAAACACACAGAGAGGACAAAAGGAAGAAAACTGATTCCCTAAGTTCATTCTCCTGAAGATGCACCTTTTAGACATTTTATTAAGGTTATTTTCAATCAACATTTTATAAACATTTTTACTGTAAGTATTTCTCAAAACTTTTTATCAAGGTTATTAAGACTATGTATTAGGGGAATATAAAAGACTATACATAAGACTGTATAAATATGATTCTTTTATATATTACGTATATATGTGCATTTTTTTGAACCAGGGTCTCACTCTGTTGCCCAGGCTGAAGTGTGGTTGCATGACCACAGCTTCCACAACCTTGACCTCCTGGGCTCAGGCTATCTTTCTATCTCAGCCTCCCTAGTAGCTGGGACTATAGGCGCACACCACCACACCCTGCTAATCTTTTGACTTTTTGTAGAGAAGAGGTCTCGCCATGCTGCCCAGATTGGTCTTGAACTCCTGGGCCCAAGCAATCCCCCCTCCTTGCCCTCTCAAAGTGCTGACATTACAGACATGAGCCACTGAGCCCAGCCTTATAATTATATATTAAAAAACTATACATTGCACTATATATATATATATATATATATATATATAAACTGTGTGTAATCCATAAGTGTGTGTGCATATGGGTGACTATGCGTTAGAGAAAGCAGTATGAAAGAAAAGCAGATTCGCAGCAACTTGGATGAGTCTGTCATACTCAGCGATCTATCACAGAAACAAAGAACAGAGTGCCATATGTTCTCACTCATAAGCAGACCTTGAACAATTATCGTAATACTATAAGAAAGGGATTGGCAGTTGAGGGAAAGTGCCAGGGGAGGAAGGGGCACACCTCATCAACAAGGGTACCTGCATAACGAACATTCGTATACCTAACCCTGAATTGCACCCCACATCTTTAAAATAGAGAGAGAGAGACAAAAAGAAAGAAAAAAGAAAAGCAAAGAGAAGCACGGGTGGGAGTCAGGGTGGCCCGTGTCCTCTGGGCCCGCCTCCCCTCCAGTCGGGAGCGCAGGCCCTTACTTCCCTGGCCTGAGCTTCTTCTCCTGGTGAGCTCCTGGCGTTGGCTCTGCTCTGAGCAGCACAGCGGAGGCAGACAGCAAGGGAGTGAAGGCAGCGGTCGCTGGCCACATGGCAGGCGGTTTGGGGGCCGGGCAGTGTCGGGTGAGTGCAGAACAGTCAGTGCAGATTGAGAGTGGTGTGAGCGACAGAGTTCCTGCCTCGTGGCCACACATGGCCCACATGGGCCTGCGTGGGCAGCAGCTGTGTGGCTTGCTTGATGCGCTTTCTCAGCCCCCAGGGTCTGCCCGCCTTGAGGCTCCCTTTCTCCGTGACTCCAGCCCCTCCATCTGCAGTTTCTCTTTCAATTGCTTTTCCCTTTTTCCTCTTGGTTCTCAATTGCTCATCAATTGCTTTTCCCTTTTTCCTCTTGGTTCATGCCCCGCTGGTCTTTAGGTGGCTTTCTGCTCCAAACACAGCAAGTTAAAAGTCTGGTTTTCCAGGGAGTTTGTAAGGAACAACCTGCTGGGAGACCACAGGTTCCACTGTGTCAAGTCGGAGGACAGGTGGCCCCATGGTGATAACCTCCAACTTTGGCACTCCCAGCACATGACCTTAAACACAAATAGGCTATGCAGCTCACTTGCCAATTGATGATGTACTGTTCTGTGGCACCTTCTGGACTGTACGTGACAGTAAAGATTACTTCTTGCCTATAGTCATATCTGAACAATGCTGTCAATTTCACAGTCTGTCAGGCGCAATGGCTTATGCCTATCATCCCAGCTCTTTGGGAGGTTGAGGTGGCAGGATTGCTTGAGCCCAGGAGTTCAAGACCAGCCTGGCAACATAGCAAGACCACGTCTCTACAGAAAATTTGAAAAATTAACCAGGTGTGCTGGTGCACACTTGTAATCCCAGCAACTTGGGAGGCTGAGGCAGAAGGATCACCTGAATCCAGGAGGTCGAGGCTGTGGTGACTCATGATTTCGCCACTGTACTCCAGCCTGGGCATTAGAGTGAGAACCCAACTAAAAAAAAAAGTACACAGGTATGAAATACAGAATTGTTACATTTATTTGACTTTTCTTGAAATAACAAAGACTTGGATTTCTGTGGCAGACCATTTTGTCTGGAAACCAATGATATCTTTAAGTTTCCCTAGAAAATATCACTACATTTAAGCTTCTTTTAAATATTTATAGTCAACATTTCAACAAATTCAATCTAATTGTGTAAAACCTAGGATTTTCCCAGGTACTTCAAAGAGGGTTACATAATTTAACTAATAAAACTAGTTTTTACTCACAGAATGTCAGAACGAGATGGGAACTTAAATATAAGTATGTTTAACTCTCTAATATTGCAAATGGGAAAACCACGGCCCAGAAGATGTCACTGGCTTTGCCTACAACCCTACAACTAGTCGTTGGAAGATGTGAAAGTTAAATTGTGATTTACTGATGTTTTACTCTTATCTACCATTGTGGAAGGTGCCTTCTTCAGTTAATTTTTTAAATAACATAAATTCATAGATGTTTTAAGAGTGGAGAGTCCTATTGAAAAACCAATGACAACTTGGTACAGTGGTTCTTGGGTGGAGATTTTCTTTAGCATCAACAGTGAGACTTTGCTAAAAAAATAAAAAAGACCAATTCCATAGCTTGGAGTGGTCGTGTAAGCTTCTAGTTCCAAGAGGCTGAGGTGGAAGAATTGCCTGAGCCCAGGAGGTCAAAGCTGCTGTGAACCATGAACGTGCCACTGCACTCAAGTCTGGGTGACAGAGTAAGACCCAATTAAAAAAAAAAAAAGCACATGTTCCTTGAGTCCTCCACAATTTGTAGGACAGAAACACTCAAAGTTGGGTCCAGAAATGTGTAATTTTAAAAATCTCTACCATTGATTCTGATATAGCTTCTGGTTAAGGACCACTGAACACAGAAAAAAAAATGGACTTGGATTTCACTGACTCTGGAATGGAATCTGAGATTTTCTACTTACCATGTGATCTTGAGAAAACGCCTTAATCTCTCTGAGTTGCAAATTCCTCATCTGCATAAAAAGAAGATGATAATAATAATTCTACAGAAATAATGACGTGAAACATTCAGCATGCTTCCTGGAACAAAGTATACACTTAATAAATATTTGTTTGCATCCCACATTCCTCTCTAAGAAGAGGTCACATTTGCCCTGGAGGTTGAAGGCAGGGGTTACTGATCAGACAGACCTGAATTTCAAGTCCAGCTCTGTCATTGATTGCTTCTTTGTCATGGGGAACTTTACTCAAATTTCCTGTGTCTGAGTGTTTTCTCCCCAACAGCATGGCAGTAGCACTGTGCTTAACATATGGTCAATATGCAATAAAATAGTACCTATTATTATAATTATTACTAGAACCACTTTATTCTGACAGCTAATGTACAGTTTCACCAGGCAGAGTTTCTCACTTTATTGTGACTAAATAGAACTAGCTACTCGGGTGCATAATAAGATGTCGTAAAACTGACAATTGATCATTGGAAGCTGGTTTATGATGCACATTTTTTTATTGGGGTCTAACTTACACACAAGGAAATGGGTAGATCTTAAATGTACATCTCAGTGAGTTCTGAAAAGTACGTATACTTACTTAAGACACATCGCTATTAAGACATCACTTCAGAAAGTTCCCACGTGGCCCTGCCCAGTCAATCCCACCAACTCCCACTGAAGGGACAACCACCATCTTGGTTTCTATCGTCATAGATTAGTCTGACTTTTCTGGAACTTTATATAAATGGAATCATAGGATGTGTATTCTTTTGAAGCCGATTTCTTTCGCTTAACATAACGTTTTCCAAAATCCATCCATGTTATCACATATATTGGTCATTTAAGCCTTAACACACTTTTAGTTGTGTAAATGACAAAATACTTCACTGAATCTACTAGTTTCATAAATTACAAAGAAATGTCCTACATCTCCAAATTTTTTAAAAAGAAATAATAGCGATTATAGACACCACATGACTGATGATAGATCATAATTAGCTGCTGGTAGAAATAGGAATAAAGCACAATGACCACAAAATCTGGCACTTGGCTGTTTTGTTACTTTAATGGGGAAAAAGGTAGATCAGTCTTGACTTACGAGGTTGATTCCAGTGTAATATTTTCATGCAGATATCTGAAAATAAAAATTGGTATTGCTAACATTATAAAATATCGTAAATACGTTTTCAAAATAAGGTGATTCTCACACCTGAAAAATTTCTAGAGCCCTGGTTTTCAAAGGGCATGCCTCACATGAGCTACTGGAAAACAGTATCGTCTATATAGTCATCTAAAAAATAAGAAAGAGACTAAGTTGTACTATTATTTATGAGTACACTTGTCAGAAATCACATGAAAGAAGAAGGCACTATCACGCAGAGTCGGAGATACGCTTATGCCTTCATTGCTTTCAACATTTCACCACTTATGGCATTTCCGCGTGTGCTTATTCCAATAGTTTATGGCTTATGTTGTCTAGTTTTAGTTAAACCAATCACTACAAGATGCTGGTTTAAAATTTATCCCACAAAGAACCTATGTTGAAACCCACAATGCATTATGGCATGCAAGACAAGCACAAGGAAAGAATGTGGTGGAATTGACCCTTCACCTCTCTCTAGTGAAGGTTCTGTGTTGGCCATATTTGAGCTCAAGACGGTAACAGTATCATTGCAATTGAAAAAGATTTGGCAGAAAACCTTTGACAGTATTAAGAGGACGTTGAAATGGGAATTCACCTTTATCATTATTAAAGATACGCCTTGGCTGAAGCTTGCGTTGAGTCTTGAGACACAAGCTCACCAGAACATGAAGTCAAATAAACTGTTCTATTTCGTATATGCTTTAATGTACATACCGTTTCACAGATTATGTAATTTATGAATAAACACATACATGTGTATTTATTTATTGGAGGTGTTTATATATTGGAGGCATTCAAATGTTTTGTCATGTGGGTGGACAATCTAACACCACATTAAGCTCTTTCTGGATTTACTTTGTGCCATGAAGTAGTCTTTATGCCTGAATGGCAAGGTGAAGAGAAATGAGTTCAGTGCAACATTTCAGCCATGGGATCAAGTTACCGTGTTCTCATGTCATGTGTAATTTGGCTCAGAAGACCGCTTCATCTTGCAGCCGTGCTTCTGGAGCTTGGCTAAATGTAATGTAAGGTCGCCATTTAAAGAAATATAGTGTCTTCGAATGCAATGGAAACCCTGTTTTGGGGATTATTCTTCTAGAAATTGGCATACCCCCTTACTATCTACATGTGTTGGACACTTAATAAGAGACTCTTTAATGTCCACAGCCATGTAGAGTCATGTAAATATGGTTTTGAATCTTGAGTTTGTTCCACCCCCTGTGAACTGGTTTATTGTTTTACTGAAAGATTTAATGAATGGGAGGAGTAAAACAGGGAAAGAGAAAAAAGAGACGCTTCTTGACATTAGATGTGCAACCGAGACTATATTTAGACAATTTAGACTATTTTTAGCAGTAGACGATACCATAATAAACTGTGTGGTGCTTTCCTTCCAAAGAACTTAGAGCATTTGAATCCCAGCACTTTGGGAGGTCAAGGTGGGAGGATCGCTTGAGGCCAAGAGTTTGAGACCAAATAACATAGGGTATTTTTAGACAACTTAAGATCACGTGGCAAATCAGCACCAGCATGAAGGATAGAAGTGACCGCCAAATTCATTTTTATAGACCACTGCCTTTGGGAACTTATGCCTGCAATTAGAGTTTAATGGCTCACCTAAGAAATCAGAGAAAGAGTTTTAATGTAAAGAGAGAAAATAAAAGTGGAAAGAAATAGATAGAGCAGGAGAAAGAGCAAAAGCAAACATCACAGGTTATTTTCCAGTTAATCGTATTTCCTTCTGTTGCTTTCCACCTCAACAAGACTTCATTGGTTTCCGTCAGGGGGTACCCCCATCCCAGGTTGGTGATGCCTTCTGCCTGTTCAGAGTTTGTAGCAGTTTCCGTTTTCTCCCTTATTTTTAAGTTGCTGGTGCTGCCACTGGGTGGAATTGTGTTTATTCAAGGAAAAAGTATTTACTGAGTACTGTGTTTTCCACGCTCACATTATAGAAGGTAAACATTCTTAGTGCTTGAGGCTTTCTAAGAAATATTCTGCAGACGTACTTTATATAAGGCTTATGTGAGAGTATCCTTACACATGCTTTCTAGTGTTTCGGTACATACCGATTTGTTTTTGTATAGCAGTCTCTTTTCTGATAAAGCTTGATGACTCACCACTTCTAGAAATCAGCCCTGGCTAGATATAACTGTTGATGTGGATGTATTGCTCTGCAAATCTTGTCTGGTTTTTTTGTGCATGATGTGTTTAGTCTCTCTTGTTGGTGTATAATCTCTCAGGGACAGAAGCATCACGCTGCTTCCTTTGGGGGTGTCTCCCCAGTGGGCGCTCTTCCTAACTGTGGTGGTGGCATGGCTACAATCCCTTCTGAGCCTCTTGTGCATCATGCATTTTGATGGTAGAGTAGAGCTTGTCCTCATGATTCATTCATTCATTCAATTAATATTTTTTATATGCTACGTGCCAAGAGCTGTTTAAACTCAACAGCAAACACAAACATTCCTGACCTCATGTGGAAAGGAGAGATAATACGCAAAATAAATTTTGGGTCAGCCTGTATATCCTATGTCAAGAGGTCTTGCTGTAAAGGGACATGGGGCAGTGACCAGAGGGGAAAAAAGTATAGCATATTCACAATGGGAAGGATATAACAGGAAATGGAAACTGATAATGCAAGCAAGGGAAGAGCAGAGACCATTGTAGAAACTGTTTCAAGGCAGTGGTTCATACCTGTAACCACAGTACTTTGGGAGGCTGAGGAGGGAAGATTGCTTGGACCCAGGAGTTCAAGATCAGCCTAGGCAACATAACGAGACCTCATCTCTACAAAAAAGAAATCTCTCAGTTAGCCGGGTGTGGTGGTATGCACCTGTAATCCCAGTTACTTGGGAGGCTGAAGTGGAAGGATCACCTGAACCCAGGAGGGCGAGGCTGTGATGAGCTGTGAGTGTGCTACTGCACTCCAACCTGGGTGACAGAGTGAAAACTCAATTCAAACAAACAAACAGAAATTGCTTCAGAATATCCCTCATCTGAACATTTTAACTTAGAAGTTTAAATTGGAAATTAATTTTTAATTAGAAATTTTAATTAGAAATAATGCCTCTTTAGTTTTGCCAGGATGGAATGAAATAATATGTGTAAAGAGCTTTGAACGATATTTGGAATTGCATGATAATTGCTGAAAGTGATCTATAGCCTTATGTGTAGATGAGCATACATGGTTATTTTATGTGCTTTCACACAATGGACCATTTGCACTGAGCTTAGGGCTTCGTGGCTCTGTAGAGTGCGAGCTCTTGTGCGTCTCTGGGGGGCAGTTCTTCATCGATGGAAAGAAAAACCACCGTGGCAAAGAAGGACGAAAAGGGGCTTGCTCGTCGTTTGGCCTTGGCATGCTATTTCACCTGTCCAGGTTTTAGCTTCCCGGCCTACAAAACGGGTAGAAAAATCCATACCTTAAACGATGACTACAAGGAAGTGAAAGGTTTTCCTAAAAGTTTCAACGTACAATAGGCATGAAGGCTGAGGCGGAAGGATCGCCGGTGCCCAGCAGGTCAACGCTGGGGTGGCCGTGAGCATGCCACTGCACTCCAGCCTGGGCGACGGAGTGAGACTCTGATGCCCCCCAAGAAAAAAGAGAGAGAGAAGACAGCACTTTGAAATGACAATTTTTTTGATTTTCCATCAGCTCACGAGGCACCCGCTTATCAAGCCTTTTCACCTTTCCAGTTTGCTTCAAATGCCAGATTACCATGGAATGGTTGGTGCTGGGTTCTTTGGGAACTTCTTGTGTAGCTGTAAGAGGATCAGCTTCCATGATTGCTCTCGGTTGGTCGTTGTCACCTTCCGATGGCAGGCCACTACACTCCTCACCTTCAAGGCTCTTATCTCCTTTGCAAACCTTCCTGAACCACCACTGCGTTGTACATTCGTTAGCTGTTCCTGGGCCAAGTGTGTTGTTGATGTTGCCGTTGTCTCCGCTGCTTTACGGCCCATTTTAAGCTCAAATAAGAAAATCACTCGAATGCTTTTAGTCTAACATCATTTCCAGTCTAAAATAAAAAGCAAGTAGTAAGTCATCACCAAAAAGCAAGAACTGTGCATTAAAATGATGTATAACATAATCACATTTATTAAGAATGCACTCCAATGTCAAATGGCGGATTTCAACTCGCAAGAACCGCAATTACATTTGCACCAACCTAATGTGAATTGGCAATAACAAGCACTGGGGACACTGGGGAAGAGTGCAGGCAGTGATTTTCTTTTCCTTTAAGATACTTTCTAAAAGTCTATATGTCACACAAATAGTCAGCATCAACTTTTATATGTTAAGATGCAGAAATTGACTTCCACATGACCTAGTAATTCCCCTATTGGGAATATACCCAGGGGAACTCAAATCATTCTACAAAAAAGATGCCTGCACACACATGTCTCTTGCAGCTCTATTCACAATAGCAAAAACATGGAACCAACCATGGTGCCCATTGAAGCTGGACTGAATTAAAAAAAAGTGGTGCATATACACAATGGAATATTATGCAGCCATAAAGAAGGAGAGACATATGGACTTCGCAGCAACTTGGACGGATTTAGAGTCTATCATACTCAGTGATCTATCACAGAAACAAAGAACAGAGTCCCATATGTTCTCACTCCTAAGTGGAGCTTGAACAATTATCATAATACTATACGAAAGGGATTGGCAGTAGTGGGAAACTGCCAGATGAGGGCGGGTGGGATTGACAGTTGAGGGAAAATGCCAGGGGAGGGAGGGGCACACCTCATCAACAAGGGTACCTGCATAATCAATGTTTGTATACCTAATCCTTAATTGTACCCCACATCTTTATAATAAAAAAAGAAAATAAAAGATGCATATACATGTGTTCTAGTTTGTTTTTAGTTTTTTTTTGAGACAGGGTCTCACTCTGTTGCCCAGGCTGGAGTGCAGTGGTAAGATCATGGCTCCCTGCAGCCTTGAATTCCCAGGCTCATGTGATCCTCTTGCTTCAGCTTCCTGAAGAGCTGGGAGTGAAGTCATGTGATACTTTGCCCAGTTAATTTTTATTTTTTTGTGGAGACAGGATCTCACTGTGTTGCTCAGGCTGGTCTTGAACTCCTGGCCTCAAGCAATCCTCTTACCCATGCCTTCCAAAGTACTGGGATTGCAGGCGTGAGCCACTACACCCAGTCATATTCTAGTTTTAGATAGACATTTACTTAAGATACACATATGTTTTTGAGTTGGTGTCTCACTCCGCCACCCAGACTGGAGTGCAGTGGCATGCTCCCAGCCACCACAGCCTCGACCTGCTAGGCTCTGGCGATCCTTCTGCCTCAGTCTTCCAAGTAGTCGGAACTACAGGTGCGTGCTACCACGCCTGGCTACTTTTGATTTATTGTAGGGACAAGGTCTCACCAAGTTGCCCAGGCGGGTATCGAACCCCCGGGCCCAGGCAATCCACTTGCCTCGGCCTCCCAAAGCTCTGGGATTACAGGCTGAGCCACCGAGCCCGGCCCTACTTAACATAATTTGAAGCTTGGGAACTTATCAACAAATTCACTAATTTCATCTAAGGACTGATTGTCTTCCCTGAGCCATTTACATTGGAGGGGTTAAAGCCAATATCTTTTTACTAAATCAGCCAGGGAGGATACTTGAAAACATGGTGCGTGCTTTATGAGGATGATAAGCAGTTTTTTAGATTGAAGTTTCTAGTGTGATAATTTCCTTTTATGTGCAAACCAGTCATGGGGTTGGGAACAGAAATGTCATCATAAATGCAAGTTACTGATCTGAATGTCATTGGAACAAGAATCTACATGACTGAGCAAATATCAGGACCCCTTATTTCACACCCACCTTTAAAATTCCCATCAACTTTAGTGATGAACTTGTCTATACTATTAGTAACAGAATAGCCCAAAGGCTGTTGGGGAAGAAATTTCCATGGATCTCTTGGATTCTTGCACATATTTCAGCAGAGTCTCTGACTGTCTTTGTTTTGGACTATCTTTCCAGGGCTGTTTTCACATGAACAACCTTGGAAGATAAATCTAGTGTCTTCTTCAGGAGCAAAGGGCAGGATTGTTGATAGCATAGGAAGATGATGGTGACTCCCTTCAGTGTAAAGGACAGGCAGGCTTATTGCCCAGGATAAAAAGGTATGCTCTCCCTCTGGAGCAAAGGGCAGGCAAGCTTAATGCCTGCTACAAAAGATTTAGGTTCCCTAAGCTCGGGGTTCCTGCCTTGTAACATAAGCCTCTGTGTGCAGGCATCCCCTGGCCTACTCTGTGTCTCTTCATGGGGTTCGGGGTTTGAAGAGAATGCTGACATTCTAACCACTACTGTGCTGTAATAAAGTCCTTTTTCTCTAGTTCAGGAGTCCTGTGTCTTCTACCAGCATCTGCGAGACTCTGGTAAACTAACATCTTGGCTTGCAAGAAGTGTAAAATCTCAAACCTTTCACATTTGTTAACAGTTACTTCTATATATACCTGAAGGGGGACCAGGTGTGATGACACGCACCTGTAGTCCCAACTACATGAGAAGCTGAGGCAGGAGCATCACTTGAGTTCAGGAGTCCGAGGCTGCAGTATGCTATAATTGCTTCTGAGAATAGCCATTGCACTCTAGCCTAGCAACATAGCAAGAGCCCATCTGTAACTAACTAACTAACTTAATTAATTAATAAAAAGTAGCTTGAATGTTTAAATAAACAAAAAATAATATGTGCTGGAAGGGTATTTGAAATGTAGGTATCTCTCTCTGTGTAGTGTGTGTGTGTGTGCATGAGAGAGAGAGAGAGAGAGAGAGAGAGAGAGAGAGAGAGGGAGAAAAGAGAGAGATCGCTCTTCCATGGAAATAAGGTGGTTTGGGACTTTTGCCAAAACAGAAAAGTTACTACAATTTTTTAAAATGCTGTCTCCACTGCTGTCACATGTTAAAGCTGGTGATTATCCACTAGGTCATTGGTTCTTAACAGGAAAAAACTGTCTGTGCTTTCACTTCTGTAGTCATGGCTTCTTGCTCTGTGCCTGACACATAGTAGATGTTTGATAAATGTCTGTAGAACCAAAATCAAATAAATTAGCCCCATTGAGTGCACTTTTATTAAATAGTCTCTTAATAATTTTATTTTATAATTGCTAGGCTTTATTGTTACTAGTGGCATTGCTAACATTTCAAGTACCAATAAAATTTGCATCTTACTGCAATTTTATCAAGAGCTATAGTTGCTCTTTAAAAGCTGATTATCAAGGCATGCTACATTTCCGACTGTGTTTTGAGTCTATCCAGCCTCATGAACTACAGTTGGGTTGGCAAATTAAGATATTTTACTCTTCTCTTAGCTTTTGTTGCCTATAAAATAAAGACAATTGGATAAAACGAAGCTTAAATCATTTCCAACTTAAAGACTCTGTAATTCTATGGCCCTGATCTCCAGTTATTCTCATATGACTCTAAAGAAAATTAATATTCACTCAAAATTTATTCTCTTTTTAATTCATGTTTTCTGGGATTCACTTTCTCTCCTTAGGAAGGCACACCTGTTTTTGCTGGAAATGGAAAATAAGATCAAAAAATAATCCTCCAGGAGGGAGAACTTGTGCCAGTCTTGTGTCTTACAGTTGTTTGTTGATTCTTGGCTGGCATTTTCTCTCGCCATCCATGCCAGACGTTTCCATGAGCTCCGCTGTGTCAGTTGCTCTGGGGGTCTGGGGCAGGATGGAGGTCAAAGCCGAAGCTAAAGATAGGGGTCCCTCCTTGCAGAATTCCCATCTGTTTTTTCTTTTGCTCTAACTCCTTGGAATAGAGCACTAACGAAGTATGTTAAATGCTCTACATAGCTGTTAAAAATATTGTTGTAAATGAAAGACTCAGTTTAATGGTTGAGAGCGTGGGGCATGGCATCAGGCAGATCTCACATCTAGCCTGGAAATTACACCTATGCCACAAGGCTGTGTGAGGATGAAATTCGATGATAGCTGTGGTGGCCTTAGCAGTGTGACAGCCACGCAGAAAGGATTCAGAAATCTTGATTGCGATGATTGCTGTTTCATTTACTATCCGTGTTCCAAGTAGGCATGCCAGAAACACATTTGCCCCCCCCCCCCCCGTGTGGCTTGGACTAGGGAGGCAGCTGGGAGGAGTGGAGGGATGCAAAGGGGGGTGGGACAAAGGAAGAAACAATAGCTCTGAGTGGGAGATGGGTTGAAGAAGGTGCTGAACGGAGGTAATGGCTCCACATCTGGAGGTCCTGGTTTTATTTCTACACGCGCTTGGGGGATGATCATTCCATAAAGATTAATCACTCCACAAGTGTTTTGAGTCAGAAAATAATGAAGAACAGAACCTGGGTTCTGGCCTCAGAATTCCCAACAGCCCATTCAAGCATCCTTCCTAAGCTGTACTCTTGGAGGGTCATTGCACTAATGACATTAGAGCGAACGCTTCTTTTCTTTGAGAACTGCTTTGTGCATGATCAGGTTGAACTCTAAAGCAAATCTAAATCCAATGTGAATGTGCCCTAAGATGCTCTCTACACAAGCAATGATTTAGAAATCTAGTGATGAAATCTATAGATATCTATGATGTGTGACCTTTAAACAAGACATTACTGAGACCGCAGAGGAGGAATGAGCTGCCCAGTGTTGAAGGGGCTGGCTTATCGTATCCTGGACTTACTAACCCCTGATATGAAGTTAAGTTTCAGAGCTTTTTTTTCAGTTTAAAATACGCTATCTTCATGAATTCCTTGTCATTTTTGATACACAGGGGAGAGGAAGCATGGGGATTTCTGCATGGTGTGGTGTGCTGGCTGTGCGTTGTGCATTCATCCACAAATCTATGTCTAGCACACCGAAAGAAGGCCATGGAAGAGGAACACCCAAGAGGAGACATTACCAAAGCTTCATACTGAAAGGAATACTGAGTCAATGTTGTTCTAGGCAGGACACACACATTTCAGCTTAGAAACTGGCAAGTTGGTTGTATTTTTCAGATGAGCAAAGTGCATACTTTCAGAATGATGGAAGAATATTTCAGAATGAATTTTAAGAAGTCCTTTTTATTGATGAAGAAATGCCAGGCTCACCCAGACTGAGCTGAGCCACCGCCATCTGATCTGGAAAGGGCACGTTCTCAAGGGACTGGGCCACTCTCTGATGAGCCAGCCTGTGCTTTGGGGAAGAGATGGTTTCTTTGTAAAACAATGTGGCACAAACCACGAACCTACTAGAGTTTCTGCCTCGCTTAAGTGTGGATTATCGGGGCGAACTTCCCCACCCCTTTCTGAAAGTCATGAAGCATCTGCTGCCAGCCCGCCCTCATAGAACTACTTAGCAGCACAAAGGCAGCGTCAGGAGTCAGCAACTTGGGCTTCAAACCAACTTGGGTGACTTCCTGACGACTCTTTGCCTTCATGTTCCTAGCTGTGGACCTGCTTTGCTCATTTTGCTAAATTTGAGATGCTGAGGGAATACATTCTACCATGTCTGTGAATCCGTGTGAGCTCCTTCCTAGGGTGACAAGCACCGAAACCTGCTTCAAGGACGCTTTTCTAGCCCAAACCTCCTTTTTCTAAGACCTGACTCTTCTGCCTCGGGCTGGGCCCCAGCAACAGATTATACAACATGATGCCGGTTCTTGGCCATAGGTGGAACCAAGGGTGAACGGTGGAAACCAATCTCTCATTAGACTGGACTCATGACTATCCCACTCTCTCAAAAACTTGCAAGGGGAATCTTAGGGCAAGGGTCAGTTGGCTGGTTGGGAGTCTGAGACTGGGGAGTGACATAGAACCAGGAGCTAGGCAGCAGGTTTCTGCACTGTTCCAGAAAGCAGGAGAAGCTGGTGTGCAAAGAGACAGCAATGTCGTGGCTATGCAGAGAGAAGTAGGGCTGGGCAGCTGCTGGCCCTAGGGAGCCATGCTGGGAGATGTAGCCTTGGTTCCAGACTCCACTCCAGCGCCTCATCCAACCCTCGTGCTCCCAAACTTTTCTGCGCTCATGTCTTTCCATCACATCTCGCATCTTACCACTCGTTCTTGGGAGTGAGTTGTTGTTACTTGGTGACAACGGGTCCCGAGCCTGAAATCATCTACTCTGAGTTGCCTGTCTCAGAAAGGCTGGCAATGATTGACATAGAAGGATGCTTAACAAGACTTTTAGCTTAAAAATAGAAGCTGTTTTCTTTAAAAGCCTCTTTGAACAAAGCACTAACTACCTGCTTCCTTGGGCATCCTTGGCTGTTAATATAAATCCCATCTTAGCAAGTGACCTGAACGCGCGACTGAGCAGAACTCTCTGTAGGAATCCAGGACCCAGTTTTAGTCGTTTCCATTTTTGTTAGAGCATGGAGAGATGACCATTCTCAAGCCATGGTGCAGCTAAGCTAGGTTTTGACTCCTTGACAACCATATAGCAAATGTGACCACGCACAGATGGAAGTCTGGCTTTCTTTCCTTTTCTTTCTCTTTTGAAAACTTTTGAGAGAGGGTCTCGCCATGTTGCCAAGGCTGGTCTCACACTCCCGGACTCAAGTGATCCTCCTGCCTCAGCCTCCCGAGTAGCTGGGACTACAAGTGCACGCCAACATGCCCTGCTGGAACTCTGGCTTTATTAACGGGCAGTGACTGCTCTGTGTCGGTGGGTGAGACAAGGACGTCATTCACAGGACAGATGGCCAAGCCAAACACTGCTGTCAAATGGGCCAGGAGAATTTGGAATTGAGATGAGAAGCCGTCTACCACCACCTTCCAGCCTTCATGGAGGTGTGAGAAGCCGGCTCATTTCTGTTCACAGGGAATTTGGGTGAATCATGACCATTTCTGTCTGTGTGAGGTTGAAAGCGAAACCCTATTCAACCATCAAGATTTGCTCAACCGAGGGCCGACTAGAGTGGGAAGCAAAACACAGAATTTACTCATAAGTAGTCTTAGACCTGTAGGCGGAGACCTTTTCCTTTGTGGTAACCGGCTTATCACATCATCAAAGAGTGTGCTTCTCTGTCTCTCTGCCTTTCTTTGTGTCTGTCTTTGTCTCTTTTTGTCTCCCTATATCCATAATATATACACATATAATATATACACATGTGACATACACACATGTAATATATACATAATATGTTCATATAGATTACACGGGGCCAAACGATGATCATCAAAGAGATGATAAAAGATTGTGTTCTATCCTGCAAGTTCTCAAGAGAGCTGAGGCATCCACAAGATATCTGCAAGCTCAGTTGTTCTGCAGGTGCTGTGAAGTACGCCTATGTCCTCACAGAAGAAGTGTGGTTCGTCGGAAAATGAAAGTACTTGAACTTCTCTTCACTGGAACTTAAGGGGAAACCTAGGGGATGCACCTTTCCTCTCTTCCCCACGGCTCTAGCTGAGACTGTTCTGACTTCAGGCATGCCTCTCCTGCAGAGCTGCCATAGAGAGGACAATTCTGTATCGCCCAGGTGTCCCCAGTCTGTTCTGCTACCCGCCGCCTAGTTAGTTGGGTAGCACGTGTTCCTTCACCCAGTCTGTTGCTGGCAGAGGGCATCCTTGTGAGAAAAGTGCTGAGAATTATGCCTTCTCTGGAAAGGTCACCAGACTTTCGATAACTTTTAAAGATCAATAATATATTTATTTGTTTGCTGCTAGTGGGTTTCATTTATTCTCTTCCTTCTTCATAAAGCAAAAGAAAAATGAAACATCCCTGTTTATGCAAACAATGTCACTTCGGTTCAACACGACACCCATCGGTTGTTAGAATAAGTAGGCATTAAGTGATCTGCATGGAGCTCCTACATACTGGGAGTTCCTGAAAAGAGCCTTCACTGGGGTTCCTGTTCCATGGGGCCATTTAACACACTACATTCCATAAAGTCCACTTTACTTAGATATCAAAGAGTGGGCTTTCTTTCTCTTGAAAGTTAACTGTTCCCCGCTGGTATACCTAATCCTGAATTATACCACACATCTTTAAAATAAAAAGAAAATAAGAAAAGAAAGTTTACGGATCCTCTGAGATGGCCACGTTAAGGCAAGCGCTTGTAGTGTTTGCTTGCTCTGGGGCTTCCAGAAGCTCTAGGTATCCTTTCTAGTCATTTGAGGCTGAGCTGTTATCAGCAGTGCATCATAAATGGGACTTATTTCTGGATTCAAAAACATTTTGCCAAGAAGGTAACCATCTCAGAGGATCAGTAAACTTTCAAGAGAAGGAAAATCCACTCTTGGAAATCTAACAAGTCAAGTGAGCTTTCTGGAACGTAGTGTGCTAAATGGTCCCCTGTCACAGGCGCTCCAGTGAGTTGTGTAGACTACTCAATGCCTACTTATGCTGATAACCGATATGTGTCGTTTTGAACTGAAGTGACATCATGTGTATAAACAGGGATGTTTCCTTTTTTCTTCTGTTTTATTAAAAAGGAAGAAAATAAATGAAGCTCACTAGCTGCAAATGAATAAATATATTATTGAATTTTAAAAATTATCCATCATTTTATCCACAGAAAGTTGATGTCATAATGAGCCCTCAAAAGTAAGTTTCATATATGCCTGTGGATCATTTTTTGTTACAGTCTTCACCACAGAATTTTTTAAATGGAAAAATAACATTTTGCTGCTGGTCCCTGATATCTCTACTCCCTGTAAAATGGGGGGCCATGCCCCACCCCAGTCTCTCACTGCTGTCCATGGTTTGTACTGAGGCAGTGATTACTTGATATTGTCATCACTGGCTTGTAAGTGCATCTCCTTCAATGGTCCATGGATTCCGTGGAATAAAAGGACATCCTTCCTTTATGCTTGAATCACTAGATTTTAGCAACTGGTTCATATCAGATATATAATAGAGCAGGGGTTCCCAACCTCTGAGTCATAGACCAGTGCCAGTCTGTGACCTGTTAAGAGCCTGACCACATAGGAGGTAGTGCACATAGGCTAGCAGAACTCTGCCTTCTGTCAGATCAGTAGTGGTATTAGATTCTCATAGGAACACAGACCTTATTGTGAACTGCACATGTGAGGGATCGAGGCTATATAATCTTCAAGAGAATCTAAAGTCTGATGCTCCCCACCACCCTATTCTCATCTGTAGAAAAAATATCTTCCATGAAACTGGCCCCTGATGCCAGAAAAGGTTGGGGACCGCTGTAATAGAGAATCATTACAGAAATAAGTAAATTTACCAATACAGAACCATGTTATGGAATTCCCCCCCCCAAAACAAACATACAAAACAAAACGAGGAAAGAAAAAACTAAAAATATGATAGAATGGAGTCTTAGGTCTAAGGGGCAAAAATCAAACAAAAAAAGCAGCTTAACTTGCAGTGCTTTCCTTTTTATCTGATGTCAATTCTTTCTCCAATAAGCAATAAGTGGATGAAAGGCAGACATCATAGGCTTATTAATAGCAAAGCATCATGTAAAAACAAGAATGCATTCTTGGTAAACCTGAGTTTTCTCTCAAACGATTATACATTGAGATTGACTAGAAGGAATTTAGTTCATTCCCAGGGTAGCTCAGGTCATCTTTTCTGGAAGCAATCTTTGTCAAGATGAAATGGAACAGTCTCTTTGAGCTGAGTCCAAGTATTCTAAAACATGTTGCCTTCATACTTTTGGAGGTCCAAAATGGTAGAGCCAGACAAAAAACAAAGCAAAAAACACATGAAGTTTTTTCTCCTGAATGGGACATTCCAGTTGGTACAATTCCTTACTTTTTTTTTTAATCTTATGGGTCTTACAGAGTGGTGTTCCTTTCTGATGTTATATCTCCTCCTGTCTGGGCAACTCCTCCATACCCTGAGGTTTGTCTTGATGGAGTGTTGGCCATGGATGGGTCAGAGGAAGCAAGAACCTACTCTTCACTACCAAGTTTAAAAACATTGTTTTCTAGACCATTTTGAAGGTTGCTTTCATTTCTCAAAATCTTGCTAAGAGAAGAAACGACACACCATTGAGGAACTTCTTCTTGGGAATAGTCTTGTTGGTTCTTTCTTTGTTTTTTGAGTCAGGGTCTTACTCGGTTACCCAGACTGGAGTGCAGTGACACGATCACAGCTCACCACAGCCTCAACCTCCTGGTATCAGGCGATCCTTCCACCACAGCCTTTCAAGTAGCTGAGACTAGAGGCCCGCACTGCAATGCTCAGCCAAGTTTTTTAAAAAATTATTTGTAGAGACAAAGTCTCACAGTGTTGCCCAGCTTGGTCTCGAACTCTTGTGCTCAAGCAATCCTCCTGCCTCTGCCTCCCAAAGTGCTGGGATCACAGGGGAAGAGTCTAGTCTTTGTGGACTCTATTGTTTCTTCACTCTTGGGAGGGCAAAACTGGCACTGTGCTCCCTGCATAGTCACAGGATTAAGATTCACTCATTTTTCTCCTCGGCTCTGGACTGGGACAGAATCTTGTGGCTTATACTGCTGGGTGGCGACTTGATGCTATCCTGTATTCAGGGAAGAGCTTCAAGGAGTATTGGCTATTTGTTGCTGGAGTGCACTTCACTTGAGCATATCTCACCAGAAGTGAAACACAGATAAGAACTCTGCATTGGACTCATGCTTGAACTTTTGTTACTGATTTGACTTTTTATCTGGAGGAAGAAGGAGGTAGATGGGAGGGGAGGTGGATGATTCTTCTCTCTAGTCTGATTGAATATAATTTATGCCTACTTGTTCTCAGCTTCAGTTAAGCAGTAGGAAGTGGGAATCTTATGTGGAAATGTAAAGCGATTACACCATCATAGAACAGGGCTGGGCAAAGAACTTTTAAGCATTTCAGTCCTATCCAGTCAACTGCAGTTTAGATTATTCTGTAACATCTCTACCAAGCGATTTCCTGGAGTCTAGGCTTAGTAAACAGTTCATAAGGGAATACACCCTAAATGTGGATACCCCTGTACTCGGAAGAATGCAGTGAACTCCAGAGGGCCATACCACCTCTTGGAGATGTAGAGATTTTGGCCATAGGTGCTGTCTTTCCTGACCTCAGTCTTTATGCTGATGATCTAGTTGGATCCCTGACCAGAATGCTGGGTTACACTTTCCAGCTCTAGGACTCGTGATTCTAGGAAGTCTTATTTACTACGGTGGCCCCTCAGAATCCGCAGAGGATTTATTCCAGAATCCCCTGCCCCCCGCCCCATCTCTTCATACTAAAATCTGTGGACACTCAAGTCCCACCTCTGGCCCTTAGGAACCCTCAGTATTGGCAAGCTCCACATCTTACAAATACTGTATTTTCAATCCAAGCCTGGATGAATTCACAGATGCAGAGCCCATGGATACGGAAGGCCAGCTGCAATTTATTTTGCAAGGAGGAGAGCTCAAGATGAGATGATGAAGAGGTCAAATGCTCTGCAAACACTTGAGACCAGCACTTTGGCTGGCTCTGTTTATGGATTCCTTTCCCTTTGCCACAAGTCACTGTGACTTGCTACCCTCGGAGGAGGCTGTTGCACACTCTGACAGGTCGCCTCAGCTTTGTGGAGGGGTTGTTTGTCTTGACAGCCAAGTTCTGGCCACAGGTGTGGATGCCTGGGAGTCCTTTCTTGATGCAAATTTTGTCATTGCCACTCCCGGACAGCACTACCAACTCTGCCCCATTTCTTTATCTTCTTTCTGTTTATTTTCAGTCATAGAATTTGCAGGTATGATACTGCAATAATGACATATTCGTGTATGTTTTATTTCTAAAGAAACAGAATAAATTGAGCTACGACTGCTTTCTAAGGAGGTGAGAACCTCTCAATCAACAGGTATTTACTGACCTTCTGCTCCGTGCCAGGCATTCTTTAGAAGTCCAGTTGATTCTTTTGTGTTCAAATCCCACCATCTCTTTGAAATACCTATTTTGAAACTGAGACATCTTTTCCTTTGTAAATATCATTTTAATGGTTTGTTTATGTGGCTCTCCTGCTCCCCTCAGTCACAAACCCTTCTTGAATTTCCTGTCCTAGGAGAGACGGAGGAATGGGACCCTGGTCTACACCAAGGAGGTAGTTGGCTCTCAACTGATAAATGATGTGAGAGCCAGAGGAGCTCTCAGAAAATGTGCTTATACAGCAGCAATGAGTGATCAGGTTTGAATAACAGGTCTGCTTGAGGCTCCTTCAGAAAGAACGGCTACAACTTCTCACCTTCCCTTCATTTTGTCAACCAGACTTCCCCTATGGCTCCTAAACCCGACTGAAATTCCTTTCTTTCCTAGCTCATGATGAAATACAATATAAACGCCCCATCTGAGTTGGAAACAACATTGGAGATTCCAAGACTTGAAGAAATATTAAATCACACAGGACATGATCGCAGAGCCAATAGTGGACACCGAGTCCTTCAGCCATCAGTGCTTCCTGCTATAATGACCTGAATCAAGGAGTCTGCCTGAAAAGAGACTCCAAAAAGACTCCTCTTTATCACTTACTGACAAAGCAGAAGTCTAAGGATCCTTCTTAGATAGACAGAGGTTCCTAGTAACTTTCCTGGTTTCTCCTCTCATGAGAAGCAGGGTCAGTGGAACCTGAAGGGAACACTTCTTAAATCTGAGTTCTTGAAGGTTTTGTTTACACTTCAGCCCCAAGGTGATGGCGGCAGGGAGACAGTTCCCCTTCTTTGGGCATCACGGTGCCTCAATTATTATGTGATGAGGGGACCCGTAGTGATGACTGTGGCCATTCTCCCAGGAGGCAAAGGGTCTCCTCTCACAAAACCCTCAGGAATATCTTTACATTTTAAATTTATTTTTCTTTGTAAATTTTACTCATATAATTGAATCTACTTGCTATTAAACTGAAATGTATTGCTCATTATTGCAACAAATATGTAGATATGTTTCCCACCTTTTTCTTTTCTTTTTTTTTTTTGAGTTGGAGTCTCACTCTGTCCCCAGTCTGAGGTGCAGTGGCATGCTCCCAGCCACCGCAGCCTCGACCTGCTGGGCTCTTACGAGTCTTCTGCCTCAGTCTTCCAAGGAGCCAGAACTACAGGCGCATGCTACTATGCCCAGATAATTTTCTATTTAATGTAGAGACGAGGTCTCGCCAAGTTGCCTGGCTGGATTTCGAACCCGCAGGCTCAGGAAATCCATTCGCCTCAGCCTCCCAAAGTGCTGGGATAGCAGGCTGACCCACCGAGCCCAGCCGTTTCCCACCCTTTTCAAGAAACGTAATTTAATTTTTAAAAGGTTAGTCCGTGACTTGATTCTTTTCTTGTACTATAAAATTAAACATTTTTTAAACTGGTTTGATAATGGCCAATAAAATAATATTTCCGCTGAGTTTCTTTACTAGGATTTTTAATTTCTCATTGAATGTCAAATACTCTTGGGAAACCAGGGAGGAGAGACTCCTGGTCATAACTAGAAAGGAAAAAGAAAAGAAGCTAAGCAAGTCATCCCGGTGAGGCCCTCAAATTAGCCTGGATAAGCTTTCTCAGCCATCGGGTAGGCAGACTCTTTCTTATTGGATGTGGGGCCTGGACAAAGGGAACAAACAAGTTCCTTCCCAGCCAACTCAGGGGCCACTCCCAACTGCTTCCCGGTCAGTCCCTGTCTGCCCCATCAAGGTCATTGAGTGCAAACCTATGGGTGTCCTACCCAGTCCACAGGTCCAAGCCATAGTCTCCCTAACAGCCAGCCCTTGGCCACCCTCTCAGGTCTTGGATGCATGCCTCCAGCATCAAAGTCTGCCCCTCAGGAAAAATGACCTTAGGAATAGTCTCAAGGCTGCTTGACAGGGGAATTCTTGGGACCCCATGCCCAGGTCATGGTGAGCAGGGCTTGGGAAAGGCAGTTGTCCGTGGCCTTGTGATCACCTCACCCCACAGGGAGAGGCACAGTCAGAGGGGCTACTGGACTGGCAGACCTGGGCACCCTGAGGGAAGTACAGCTGTGAGCAACACTCATCCGCAGGTGGATGGGACCTAGCTTAGAAACGTGGGTTACGCGAGACAGATTTTACAAAATGTTCTCATCATTAGCTCCTCGAATCGTCCTCATGCTATGGCTTTTAGGTGTTGAGTTCCACACTTGGGATGCCTGGAAGTGCCAGAAGAAAGCCACTGGAAATCTTCCAGCCTCTTGATTCTTCGTCTAAGAGGGATACTTGATGGCTTATTTCAGACTCTGCAGTAGCAGGTGGAGAACCTATAGAACAAAGTTGAATTTTACACATTTTCCTAAGAGGTACAAATGCAACTGTGTTTTTCTTCTGGTATTTGAACCAAAGTTACATGAAAATAAAAAAGGCCACTTTTCAAGTACCTTTTATTTAATGCCTGTATCTATGTATCTCTATCTATCCATCATAGATCTATATCTGTCAATCTATCTATCTAATCTACCTATCATCTATCATCTGTCAATGTATCTATCAATTAATCACCTATCTATCCATCATCTATCTAATTTGATTGTGCATGTGTATATGTGCGCTTGTGCACGTATGTATTTATGCTTTGGTGCACTCTGGTCTGGAAGTGTACATGTGCACATGTGTGTGTGTTTGCGTCTTTGGCTCCCAGAAGTCCCACTGAGAGTGATTTGTTTTGAATCCTAATGCCTGTTCTGGGTGAGGCTTTTTTTCCTCCCCTCTCTTAAAAGTGTCAGCAGAAGCTGTGAAAAGGTACAGATTAGAGACTGTAACATCCCCTAAGGGACTTTTCAGAGGTTCACACTTCATGTGCCAGACTCCCTTACTTCAGGATAAGTATTTGACATGCTTTGTTACCTGATTAAACCTGCATGTGCTTCGTTCTGGCTTATTACTGTCTGAAGCACTGTGTTATGAAATGAAAATTACTGGCATTTGCCTGCCAAATGCAGTGATTCAGAGATTTCTGAAGTAGGATTCTTTAATTATGGAGATCAGCACCTGATAGGTTAATTTCAAAAGCAAAGTTAACCACATGTGCTCTATTTATTGTCAAACCAACTCTATCAAATTACCTTTATTTAAATGGTCTTATTGGTCTCCTGTTAATAAATAGCATTGTCACAAGGAAGCAAGGAACAATACACAATGCTTTGTGAGGACTCAATATCTTTTCACCTGGGCTGGAGAATGGAGAAGAAAATTAGGTTTTCATGAAATAGAATTCAAACACCAGTGATTCTTTGGGTATATTTCTTTAATAGTACTCTTATTTGCTGTTATTATTCTGTACCTCTCCTAAATTTAAATTGAAGACATTTAGCTTCAATGCACTAGATGGTTCTGTTTGAGAACAGGTAAATGCAAGGTGATTTGTGGGAAAATGGGAGAAGATTCTATTTCAAGCCCACATTATTTTCTCTATCTATTTTCTATTGATGTTTAGATAATAAAGCAATTGCCATAAGAGATGTCTAATTTTTTCTTTTATAAACCATTTTGTCATAGTTAATAGATGCTAAATTGGAAAAACAGTAACGATTCAGTGCAACACAGCCTATACCAAGGCAACTTCTTTGGAAGATTCAGTGTGTTGAGTCCTGGCTGGAGGACCTAACATATGAGCTTTTTTTTTTCTTTTTGAGTCGGAGTCTCACTCTGTCGGCCAGACTGGAGTGCAGTGGCTGCTCCCGGTCACTGCAGCTTCGACCTGCTGGGCTCGGGCGATCCTTCCGTCTCAGCCTTCCGAGTAGCAGGAATTACAGGCACACGCTACCATGCCCAGCTGATTTTTTTTATTTATTGTGGAGATGAGGTCTCGCCAAGTTGCCCAGGCGGGTCTCGAACCTGCGGGCTCAGGCAATCCACTCACCTCAGCCTCCCGAAGCGCGGGATTACAGACTGAGCCACCAAGCCTGGCTGAGTTCTTTATTTTTTAAGGGTATATCCATTGTATGTATTTTAAGTTTCCTTATTCCCAGCAAGACATGCACAAAATAACAATTGTAGAGAGATCCAGGCAGTAGAGACTAAAATGAAAAGTTCACCTTCTTCTACCTGCATTAACCAGGGGCATAGACTGTCAGCAGTTTCAGAATGCATTTCCTTGGGTGGTCTTCTATTTTATATGCCATGCCACTATGCCTTTTAAGAACTGTGATTTTTAAAAATCATATGTATGCTAATGCACACTTTCCTAAGATAAGCCCAGAAGCCACATATCTTGCTTCTCAAGCATGTTTCCAGAGAATTCATTATCTAGGATATTATTTAAATGACTTCCAAGTGAAGAAAACTCCAAAGTGCTAACTCCTACGTTTTGATAAAATGTGAATGCACACTTGGAAATGAGTGCAGGCTTCTCCTCCTTGGGAAACTCTTGTTTTACAGAATCCTCCGTGGTGACGTTCCCTTGGAAACCCCTTCAACCCCTTCAGATGTGGTAGGAATTCTGTCATCTCTTCTGCTCAGGGACCTCGCTGTCTTCCGTACACAGTCCCAGGCTCCTTGTCACCAGACTACGTACATTTACAGAGACACATGGCTACCCCCAAAGAAACAGGAACATCTTGCTTTGATGCTGGACCTTTCTGTGACTCTTCTGTGAGTCTCTGCTGTGACATTCTTTCCAAGTAAATTCAACCTATACCAAGATACCAAGATCTTATTGTTTTAAATCAACCTAGCTTCTTAGAATGGCATCCAAGATAAATTCTCCTTATACCAAACTCTAATCATGAAAATAAAGTTTATGTATGTATGTGTGTATATGTATATGTGTGTATGTATGTATGAATGTATGTATGAATGTATGTATTCAGAGATGAGGTCTTGCTAAGTTGCCCTAACTGGTCTCAAACTCCTGGGCTCAAGCAATCCTCTTGCCTCGGCCTCCCAAAGTGTTGAGATTACAGGCGTGAGCCATTGCACCCAGTCTAAAATAAAGTTCAGATGTTTGGATGCTACTTTAAAAATTGCAATATTATTTCTTTAAAATGACTACAATGCAATAACAATTTCACACACCATGATTTTTACTGACCTTTTCTAGAAACTAAATGAGAAAAGAACAAAGGACCACATAGTCATATGCTAGTTTATATTTACCTTTGAAATGTTTATTATATATTTCTTTTTTAATTTTTGTTTTGGAGATAGGGTCTTGCTCTGTCACCCCGGCTGGAGTGCAGTGGCATGAGCATAGTTCACTGCAACCTCGAATTCCTGGGCCCGATGGATTCTCCTGCCTCAGTCTCCCGAGTAGCTAGGACTACAGGCACACATCACTCTGCCTGGCTGACTTTTTAAAAACTTTTTATAGAGATGGGGATCTCACTATGCTACTCAAGCTGGCCTTGAACTCCTGGTCTCAAATGATGCTCCCGTCTCGGCCACCCAAAGTGCTGGGATTACAAGACACCACACCCAGCTATTCTACGTTTCTGTTAGCGATTTGTAACATTTAATAAGCAAATCCATCTTTATATTGCTTTCCTGGTTGTTTTTGAGGCACTGGGGCCTTAACTATACAAGCCTTCTAACAAGAACAGGTGTTGGGACCCAGTTCTTGGTTTAACACGCATTCTGAGATTCTCTGTTATTCAGTATTCTGCAAACACTAAAATGAACCAAGGCAAATGAGAGGTACTTCTTAAACAATGGAGCATGATGCTACAAATTTTCTGTTGTTTTGCTTTTTCTGATGTTCCTTTTAAAAACAACATATGAAAAACAACCAATGTCTTAAAAAATTGTTTTGCAACAAAACTGTTTTGTGAACTTCTTTTTTCATTTTAGAAACCAGGTCAGATGAATGGCCTGGATGATTGAATTGTAAAGGTGGATATTGGCTAATGAATGTTACTTCAAAATACCCACGTGCCAATTACTGAGCCAGTGGTCTCAAAGAGTTAAACTCGTTTGTTTGAGAATCAATAAAAACTGTGTGTTCTGTTGTGCCAGACTCTTCTTGGCACCAGGAGACATTGGTGCAGGGCCCTAATCCTCACCGTCAAAGATTCACAGCGGTGCTGGGTAAGGCCACACATAGACAACACACCGGATGCTGCGATTGCTGTTGGAATAAGAACAAGGACAGATGAACTCTTCCTGGGATCCTGGAAGGATCTACTGAAGGAGTGACGGTTATCTTGTGTATTTCAGATGAGGAAAACTTTGGGAGTGCGGGCTGGACATTCATGTGGAGGGAGCCGAGGGTAGAGAGGCCTGACTCTGCCTTGATAATGAGTCTTCCCAGGAGGATGGCACTCAGAGGAGAGGGAGGGGAGTTCGTTTATTCCCCAGCCTTAAGAATTAGGCATTATGCTTCGTGGGCTCTGTGCACTCACTGAAGATCGTTAAGTCAGAGAGCAGGGCCTGTTCCTACCCAGGCAGAACCAAGGAAGCAGCCCGTGGCACAGAGGGGAAGTCCTGGCAGGAGCGTGGCAGTGACTTCAGCACTGTTCCCCTTGGATGTATCCTGAGGCAACTCCATTCCGTTCCCATCCGTCAATTTCCCCTTCACTCCCTCAATTCCCAGCTTGTAACCTCCTCTAACTTAGTCACGATGATTATCCCCCAGAGCTCTCTCTCCTCCTAGTAACTGTTATATAAGGGATTCCTGGAACCTTAGAGGTCCCAGTCCGAAAGCTATAAGGGCATCTTTAAATAAGTAGCCTGCCTCTCAAACCACTTGGAGCAATAGGAGTCTGGCCTGCATGACCTTGGAAGCCAGAGCAGAACTCTAAGAAGGAAGGCTTCTCTGCTGGCCGCACCTTTTATATTTTCTCTTCTTGATTGCAGACAACCCCATGACTCTGTACGGAGATTCACCTACAGGGTCTTTCACTGCCATTTTTGGTGCTTTGGCAAAAGAGAAAAACAACCTAAATTTCTAACAATAAGGAATTAATTAAATAAGTTGTGGTGTGTCCATACAGTGTTATATCATGTGGCCATAATAAATGATGGAGATACGGATATGTAATATATAATAATGTCTTGACTTCTAAATGCTAGAATTATGCTTCCTTTTTTTCCTTTTCACTTATAGGCATTTCCTCAATTTTCTATCATGTAAGTACATATTATTTTATGGAAATAAAATAAAAAGGAAATGCTATTTTAAAAACCAGCAGTATTTTTCCTCTCTTTTGAGGCCCACAAATTCTTGGATTCAGTATCGTTTAAACCAACTATAAATTTAGAAAAGGCTGAAAGCACATCTTCATATATAATTTATCTAAGGAATCAAGTGTACATTTCTGGACATTTCAAGGCTATAATTTCAACCGTAATCCTGAAAACTTGGTAAAGCCTCAAGAGTAAACTTCAAGAGTAAAATTTTCATCATCCATCAAAACTCCTTGACACACACAGATTTTATTTATGTGAAGTTTGGGCAGATAACATAGTTTTTATGATGACTGAATCCTACAGTTCAGCAAATTATCTTCTCCTTTTCTCTGAAGTCTGGAATTTAATAGTTATACATACAAGAGTATAAAAATGTAGGATTTTTTTTACCTCTCATACAATTATTGATTATTATTTATCTCTGTCTAACACTAATTTCAGAATGGCAATTTAAATAATTTTTTATTGCTTTAATTTTGGGAATGACAGACCAAACTTCATAAATCTTCTTTCATGTTGGGAAAGAACATTCTTATAAAATGAAAACTCTGGGGTGGCCTCTCAGAATATGCGGTACAAAAATATAGAAAATGTTAAACTAATGAGCAGATCTTACCTTCCAAGTGCCTTAGTTAATCCTTGGATGCTGAGAGGCAGTTTTCAAGAAGTTAGGTTAACACTTAAAAGTCACCTGGGTACCGTATACAACAAGGAAGCAACAATTCAGAAGAGCTAATGGCATTTTTGAAAAGTGTTTCACTTATTCCTGGGGGGTAGCTCAGACATAAGGAAAATCTGGCTCAGATATGTTTGGTTTTATAGCTGCTATATCCAAGAAAGTGAAAGTGAAATATTGGCATTATATAAGAATCTTTTTTGTGTGCCAATGTGCATAAGTTAGTCCCAACTTCAGAGGGGAAACTGAGGTCCCTGAGGATAGATTTGTACTTGTCCAAAGACATACCAAATCAGACATTAAAAACTAGGCTTCACACACATGATGCATTTTAAAAGAAATTTCAAAGTGTTTCTGATTGTGTTCACATGTTCTGAATATTTGTTAATTCATTAACTCCAGATATTTGGACAGCTTGGCTTGATTTGAATAACACTTTGAAATTAACACAGTCCCTGTTCTCAGCATTATACAATTTTGGCTCCAGAAATGAATGTAGTCTTGAAAGTCCCCTATCACATATATTTTCTCACTAAAGTGGAAGAAACATATCTTTTCTCTGGCCCAGATTCAGGTTGTAAAGATATGTAGTCTTCTGAACACCTGCGTGAATGTCAGCAAGATCCAAATCTGCTTAAGGGGACTGTATGTTTTTCACTGCCCCCCCAAAAAAATCATGTTTTCTCCACCAAGCTGTGATCCAATATCTGCTTCAGATATCAGATGTTCTTTCCTAAAAGATCTTTTCTTCTCCTTTTCAGGAATGATTAGGAAAATCTTGTGTAATAAGCCTGATTACAAAACTGTGAATGCTGACAGGAAAGATGATGGCTAGCCCAGATTACAGAGAGATGGGAGAAAATATTGAGTGATTTTGAAGTCATTTTTAAGAGTCAAATAGCCTAAACTTAACCCTCAGGGTTAATGTTCTCTCATACTTTCTCATGAAGGAGATAAAACTCCCAAAACACAAGAAAAACAAAAACAAAGGTAAACTGGAATCAGAGGCCCGAAAGTTAAGAATAGACCCAAATCTTTTCTCTCTTCATGGTGTGACATTTAAATTCTTTGTGAATACTCTTGGACATGCTTGGAGACCCATGAATGTGTTGCATCACTTTAATTTTAACTCCTATTAAACTGGGTTCCTTTAAATGTCATGAGAAACTTACTGTCATTTTCTGAGGACTCGATGTTACTGGTTTGTCATCAGTAGGACCTGTGCTCTCAATGTCTTTTCCGGTCATAGAGACAAGTTTTCCATGAATTCCTTCAATCTTTCTTCTTTCTTATTACCCATGGCTTGCATTTGCCAGAGAGAGCTGTGTACTTTGACATCAGACAGACATTACAAAGTGTGGGACCTTCAACGAAGTTACTTAACTACCTCAATTTTCAGCTTCCTCATCTGTAACACAAAATAATCATGGCACCTACCACAGTGATTCCTTCTAGATATTACACAACACAATGCAATGTAAAGCATTTAGCCCAGTTCTGGGATACAATAAGGATTTGATTTCTTAAAAAATAACAATAACTAACATTTATTAAGTGCAAGGTTCTAAACACTTTATATATATTTACCCATTTAATATTATAATTAGCCCCACTTTACAGATATGAAAGTGGACATGCTTATTTGTTGGCAATTTAAAGAATCAACAAATAATGGTATTTCTTACTTTTCCAAGTTGGAAAAGAATTGAGAGACAGAAGTAAGGGAGGTGCTGCTCAAAATATTACTTTTATTGCTGATAAAGTCAAGCAGAGAAAATATCTTCACATCTGCACCCTTGTTCATATTTATCCTAAGAAGACAACAGGCCTTCCCACTTACAAACATCCCTGGACCATAGCATGCTTCCTCAGGAAAAGCAAGCAGATGATTACATGCAGAGAGCCCAAAAGGCATCCTCTTGGCAGAAAGTCAGATCTGAAAAAAGGAAGGAAAAGACCGAACTGGGTAATCCTCTATGGGTAATCCCTTCTACAGTTGGGACAAATAAAAAGCCAGGGAGAGAAGCCAGGCATTAAACAAATAACAGTCCTCTCATATGAAAAATTGAAATCAGGGTCTAAGAAGTTCTTCAAATGTCATCATCATCGTTATCACCACCATCATCCTATAATGTACAACATGAAGACTATAGTTAATAAAATTATATCATATTAGGGATTTTTGTTAAGCAGATTTTTAGCTGTTCTTGTCACGCACATGAAAAGTAACGATGTGAGATGATAGTTTTGTTAACCTGCTTCATGATAGTAACTATTTTACTATTTATATGTATTCCTGAAACTTGTGTTGTAAACCTCAAATGCACACAATAAAATTTATTTTTAAAAAAATTACATTTCTTAACTAGATGTTGGGCTCTTAGATTTTAGAAATTTCTATTTGTATTAGTTTTGTCAAATGGTGTTTTTCTAAAAATTTGTCTATTTTATATACATTTTCAAGTTAATTGGCATAAAGATGTTTATAGCCTCTTATTAACTTTCATTCTTCTCCTCTAGGATCCAAAGTCTTATTATCTTTTTAATGTCTGCAAGAATGTGACAAAGTTTCTTTATTCAATTCCTGATAAAAAATAATTTACACTCTCGCTTACATTTTCTTGAGCAGTTATGGTAGAAATTTATGCATTTTATAGTCTTAAAAAACTTTTATGTCCATTGTATATTGTGTTATTTGCTTTTTAATTAATTGATTTCTGTTTTTATCATTCTTATTTTCTACCTCCTATTTCATTTGGTTTTAATATATCTAACTTTCTGAGATAGACACTTAGGTCATTGATTTCAAAGTCTTTCTTTTTTCAGCTATATGCATTTAAAAGTCTCTAAGAATGACTTCAGCTACATACAAGTTTTGATATATAGAATTGTCATTCAGTTCAAAATACTTTCTAATGTTTATATTCTAGTTTCATCTTTTTCATTTTCTTCCTTTTATATGTTTCTACCCAAATCTCAGTGTAGCCATAGAAAATGAAACTTCTGAACAATTTCAATCATCTGAACTTTTATGACTCAGAGTATTGTCTATTTTGGCAACTGTTTTCTTCAGATATTGGGTCAAGTTTGCTATTTTTAATCATGGTTTACAAACCTTCTATATTTTGTTGATTTTTTTTTCTGTTTGTTAAAATTTCCTTCTCTAATTGCAGCTTTACCCACTTTTTTAAGCTTTGTTGATTTCTCCTTATGTATTTTGAGGCTATGTTTTTTGCAACATATAAATCTAGAATTGTTATATGTTCTTGATGAAGAGGCCGTTTTACCATCGTGAAATATTTTTCTTTATTTCTAGTCATTCTTTTTTCCTCAAAATCCACTTTGTTTGATATAAAAATAACTATGCTAATTCTTTTTCAATTAGCACTTGTATGATACAGATTTTTCCATCTTTTTGCTTTCAATTTTTGTATCTATATATTTAAGCTGTAGCTTATGTCTCGGACATAGATATACATAGGGATATTAATATGGGTACAATACAGACATAAAGATAGATCTATATCAACAAACTTCTCTACATCCAAATTGATATCATTATTTTTAAAAATTTGATTTATAAATATAAATATCCAGTATTTTACAAGCTAGTATCACACCATATGTGATATTCTAGAACCTGCTCTTTCTTACTTAATGTATATTATAGATGTCCCTAACTACAGAGGCCTATGTTATTTTCAACTTTTTGTTACAAGCATTTCAATCATGTGGCCAGGTTAAAAGAATCTTACAGTGAACACTTGTGCATCTATCATTTCAGTTCCAATAACCGTCTAAACTGGCTATATCATGTATTTATCTATCTACTTATTTATTTATTTATTTATTTATTTATTTATTTATTTATTTTTGAGTTGGTGTCTCACTCCGTCGTCCAGACTGGAGTGCAGTGGCCGCTTCCGGCCACTGCAGCCTTGACCTGCTGGGCTCCGGCGATCCTTCCACCTCAGCCTTCCGAGTAGCCAGAACTACAGGCGCGCACTACCATGCCTGGCTAATTTTTTTGATTTATTGTAGAGATGAGGTTTCGCCTGCCCAGGCGGGTCTCGAACCCGTGGGCTCAGGCAATCCACTCACCTCAGCCTCCCAAGGCGCGGGATTACAGGCTGAGCCACCGAGCCTGGTATATTTATTTTTATTTTTTTGAGTTGGAGTCTCACTCTGTCACCCAGGCTGGAGTGCAGTGGCCGCTCCCGGCCACCTCAGCCTCCCAAGGCACGGGATTACAGGCTGAGCCACCGAGCCTGGCTCTACTTATTTATTTTATTTATTTTATTTTTATTTATTTTTATTTTTGAGTTGGAGTCTCACTCTGTCGCCCAGACTTGTCTTGAGCCCCTAGGCTCAGGCAGTCCTTTTGCCTCCACTTCCCAAAGTGCTGGGATTACAGGCGTGTGCCACCACACCCAGCCAAAAAATGTTTTTAATTTTCATTTGGGTCAAAATATTTCCCCCAGGCCAGGCTCGGTGGCTCAGCCTGTA